>SKCR01029470.1:0-70575 GCA_019454045.1 Zanthoxylum bungeanum | reverse complement strand
AACGCGCTTCCGCTACGCCCTTCGCCCGAAACCCCAACAACTTACTATGTATTTTTAGGAATAAATGATGAAATTAATATTAGAATAATGGTTTCAAACCATAACCGAACCGCAACCAAATTGTTGACCAACCGTTGACCAACCGAACCTTTAACAAATCGGATTGTAATATTCGATTTAGTTGCGATTGGTGTATTTCCAACTGACGGTTGAACCAGATTTACAGTTTTTAAATTATTGATAATATTTTTTTTAAAAAAAAAATTAAACAAAAATACGGTTCTACCGTAACCGAACCGTAACTGTACAATTTGGTTCAATTACGATTTTGGCTTTGGCCGAACCATAAATCGTACGATTCAGTTACGATTTTCAACCATAACCGAATCGTGTGCATGCCTAATCTTGAGTCCAAAGTTGAACCTAAAGAAACAAGTCCTGATTTGACCACAGTTCTTCATATGACCCTTAAATTTTTAATAAGAGTGATTTATGTAACCTTAGATCATGTGTCATTTCATTAGGTTAATCACCAATTTTAGTCCTCAACAAATATTATTCTTTTTATTTTTTATCTCTATAATATATTGACATTGACATAATATAGATGTTATTTTAATAAAAGATTTTATTTTCATTTTAGTGATTTATTTCCTTTTTTTTTTTTTTTTTGTAATGAATAAAATTTAAATATTTTTACCACTTTTCTATTAAAAGTCTAGGCGTGAATTTCTCAAAAGTTTTAGGTGATATGTGAAAAATACTCCAATTACGGTGATATTCCTTTTTTCGCAAAACGACAGTAGAAAGGAAGAGGCAAAAATATCCAAATTACAAACGATTTTCCAGTGATCAGAAATTTGTGAAGGATAAGATATATAAATAATCCAAGTAACTCCCCATAATTTCCCTTTCACATTTAAATTCCCAATCAGGCATGGGTTTAGCTTCAGTCATTGACAATGGCGTTCAAGCTCCTCACATATTCCATTCTCTTCTGCTCAGGTTGTCGACAAGCTCGCAACTTCCCAAATTAACTACTCATTTCTATAACTCGCATAATCGCACATTCTGTTCAGGTTTCTCTTTCTCTCACTCTCTCTATTTCCCTTATTATTATCCACTTAATTTTGGATTAACTTTTGTAATTTTGATTGCTGTTGAATTTATGAATTTTGCAGTTAGTCATAACCGACGTGGCCGGTATTCACCAGTTGCTTGTGCGAAAGGAACTGAACAGGAGGATGATTTGTCTACTTCAGGTGAATGGATTTTGAGAGAGAATGTTTAATTATGAATATAAAAAACAAGCATGCTTCAAACAAGTTGATGACGTGTTTGTAGCTGCTTGCTTGCGTTCTGCTTAATTTTGAAAATAAAGTAGCTACAGTGTTTGATGAACACTCAGTTTATCAACAATTGACACACTTTATTTTGGACAGTTATTGTGAATTAAATGCTGCAACACCTGAATCACAAACACATCCCAAGTCTAGTCGTGTAGGATTTTACATGCTTCGTCCTTGAGGTAGCTGGAATATCAGAAATATTCGTATAAATTTATAATTTGCTTCTCTTTGGGATTGACTTTAAGTATCTTTGGTGATTAGGCGTAAAGAATGGTGGATTAGTTATATTCATAATTGCTTATTAAATACATACTCCATAAAATGTTCTGTGGCAGTGATTACTTTAAGAGTGAAAAATGTGCATTATGTTTCTTGAAAACTAAATATGCTACAAAATACTATAAGAAATTTTTTAGGACTCGATATCATGGGCCCTTAGCCCCTTATTATGAGGTTGTAGAGTAGATAGCAGCAATAGGACAACCTTTTTTTTTTATTTTTTTTTTATTTTCAATTCTTATGAATGTGAGAGTTTTATTTGTTATTTTGGTGTCATATCATTCACAAATGCCGTGGCAGTTGTCTTGTTGTTGTACCGCCTTCCCCCCACCACGCCCCCCTTTTCATTGTTCTCAATAGTGAAAAGTATTTGCTGAAAGTGGTAGGAGCAGTTCTTAGTCACATAATAATATCAACACATTCTCATACTCCCTCTTCTGTAGATAATCCTGAGAAGAAAATCGAGGGACATGAAACCTATACATCATCTATTAAAACTGTTGCTTTCTGGGTGAGTACCTGTGAGCTTCTTATGATTTGGTTTGATGATATGGATTCCCACGTTATATAGATTAAAACCAATGTAGATGTTTCTCTATAGGTGTGCAGTGCAGTGATATTTGGTCTTGGTGTGGGTTTCAAAGAAGGAGTTGGCAAGGCATCAGAGTTTTTTGCTGGGTATGCAGATTTTGGCATAATAAATTAATAATAATAATTTTTTCAAGGCATTAGATCATTACTTAATTTATTGATGGAGGAAATTTGGGTGAGATGGAACTATAACAACTGTCAATTTTACTGGTGGTATGAGAATGATTTATGAGAATGACTTATGAGAATGAATAACTGAAATATCATTTCATCTTGCAAGTCCTGATCATACATGCCAACGTGAGGTTTTGAGATGAATACCTTATAGAATCATATTAAATCCTTTTTGTGTTTTGGGATTTTGTGAATTCCTGCTCTTAGCTAATGAGACACAAGTAAAGATATTCTGTAGCCTCTAAAATGCATGAAGTTCTTGATAGAGGATCTTTAATTCTAGATGTGCTTAACAAATGACAAGAACTTGCATACATGAGACTGAGAAAGAGTGCTTGAGGTTGAAAGTTATGTATTTTATACATTAGATCAAATTTTGGACACTATAGTATAGGCTTCTGTTTCTTCTTCCCCCTGTCCCTTCGGTTTCCTTGTTTGATAAGTTGTTGAATTATATGAGTTTTTTACCCTGGACTAATAGCATTCTGCCCCTCTAAATCCCATTATGATTATACCCTCAGGAGAGATGTACCAAGGGAAGAAATATAGATCTGCCTGTAGGCTTTTTATTCCGACTCTCTATTCATGGATTTCGTGGACTTATATTAAGTTTGCATATGAAGGAGACCCCAAATTTTATTCTTTTAGGCCTTTTCATTGGAATTATAAATGTGGATGATTTTCAGGTATATATTGGAGCAAAGTTTGTCGGTGGATAATTTGTTTGTCTTTGTTCTGATATTCAAGTACTTTAAAGTGCCAGTTATGTATCAGGTGCTGTACAAACCTTTTAGTTGCTTAATGATAATTATGTAGCCTTACTTTGTCAAAATATTTCTATTCTTTATATTTTACACAAATATTGCGTGTTAATCATTGGTAACAGAGAATTTGTTATGCTGTAAAATATAGAATCGGGTGCTTTCATATGGTATTGCTGGAGCAGTCATATTCCGTTTGGCATTGATATTACTTGGAACGGCAACCCTCCAGGTAAATCTCCTGCTCATACTGGTAAGTTTTTGTGCACATCACATGTTTTACTTTTTGTGTGATCTCTTTCTGAATTTTTTGCCTTCTTGTTAGAGGTTTGAGGCGGTTAATCTACTCTTTGCTGGAATACTGCTATACTCATCCGTCAAGGTGCCAAACTCTTCCGATAGGATGTAGCTACATTTAAGGCAATTCATCTGTTGCAATTAATTTTGTCAATAGAAAATTTCAGTCTATTTCTTCCTGCTGGATGGATGTTGTCTTGCAATACCCTTCTTGGCTGATTCCATCCACAAACGCAAAGTTTATGGCTGACTGATGTTGCTTGTCCTATTTAGCTATTGTGCTTATTTTTCTAGTTGCTGGCGGTGTTTAAAAATTCTAGTCGAGGCAGCCGCCTCACCTTGTTTTTTGAGGCGAGAGGCCTCGGCGACGTGAGGCGAACCACCTCACCTCACGTCGCCTCGGATTGGGGATTCCTGAGTCAGTTCGACTCAGGAGCCCCGATCCAATACCTGATTTTATTTAAAAAAATTAAAAAAACATAATAATTTTGTTCTGTTTTGGTTTTCATTTTTCAAATTTTTTGGTTTCTCATATGCGTTTTTGTTCTGATTTTTGATTTTTGATTTTTTTTTTTACTTTTTTTTTTCTTTTCTGTAATATTCTATTATGTTTCTTTTTTCTGTTCTGTTTTGTTTTACATTAGGTTTTGATAGATTGTGTCCTTTTGTTCTAATGTGTCCTTAATGATTCATTTGATATTTTGAGAAAATTTAGAAGATTAGACTTTGTTTAATTACGAGGAAGTGGATGCAAGTGAAGAAAATGGATTTTTTTTTTTTTTTTAATATTGTGTTTTAGTGGCTTATACATCCATCAATTTGAAGGGCATTTAAAGGGGAATGATATATTTAGTTTTTAATTTCTTACTTTTGGATGTTTTGATTGTTTAATATTAACGAATAAAATTGAACTTACCTTGGTGGGAATTTCTTTCATTTCTGACTAGCATATGAGAGAAAGTTATTTAAGTATTTGGTACTTGTTTTGTTTTGATGATGATTTTTATTTATGTTTTAATTGATATGGATGTGTTATGAATGCTTTGAGTTTGATGATTTCATGAGTTTATGTTGTTATTTTATATTTTAAATTTTTTCCTGTGTTTGGATTGAGGCTTTCACATCGACCGTCTTGGGGCGGTCCGCCTCTTCTCAAACTGAATATCGCCTCGCACCGCATATCGAGTTTTTGAACCTTGGTTGCTGCTCATATATATAGAACTATTTTCTTGATTGGACACAATATAAAAGATCTTTTAGAAACATACTTTTAATCTAAATAATTTGTATAAAGATTCTATTAAGAATGATGCAAGCGCATCGACGTCGTTTAGGGAAGGAGTAGAGCGCAGTGTGTTGACGTCACGAGGAGCACGTGATGGGCACAAACCCAGCTCATATTTCAGTTTTTTTTTTTTTCTCTTATTTTATTTTGTCAAGCAAGCGGTTAGTTAGTTGTTATTGAGATTGTAATGCCATATATGGCCACACGAATTCTGTATGGGAATTAAGCAGAAAATATAAGTCTAAAGAAATAATACGATTCTATTTTTCCGGATACTTAGAATTATAAGAGATATGTCTTTATATAGGCATTACATCAAGTTAAATATATAAACTAAATATACTAATAATCATTAGGATTACATAATTATATCTCAATGATTATGTAACAATAACTTAGAGATATGTAGAAGCATAATTATATCTTGAATGATTATGATTCTAACAATATCTTAGGGATTCTATGACTCTCCCTCAAGTTGGAGGATACGTATCATAGGCACTAAGTTTGTTACAATGAAATTACTACAAGAACCACAGAGAGACTATGGTGTTTTAACACTGCTGGAGAATGCACAGCAGGAACATATATGGTAACTTGGATGTTTTAACGCTGTTGGAGAATGCACAACGGGAACAGATGCGGAGGTTTAGATGGTTTAACATTGCTAGAAAATGCATAGCGGGAAAAGTTTAAACGATTCCAAAATAGCTGAAAACATCTAAAGAAACTTGTCAAATCACCCCTTGACAAAACCCCGAAAAAGGAGTCAAATGTGAAACTTGCTGCGAACAGGGGACAAATAACGATAAGAACTGAACATTTTGTCATCATTGGTATTGTCAAGATTGCTGAAGAAGATGCGGCGCGTGAGGCTCACACGCATATAGCGGCGCGTGTTCCCCACGTGCCGGCTTGACCAATGACTCTAAAAGAGAGAAACCAGAACCCAGAGAAAGATTGGCTCTGATACCATGTAAAGAAATAATACGATTCTATTTTTCCGGATACTTAGAATTATAAGAGATATGCTTTTATATAGGCATTACATCAAGTTAAATATATAAACTAAAAATATTAATAATCATTAGGATTAAATAATCATATCTCAATGATTATGTAACAATATCTTAGAGATATATAGAATCAGAATCATATCTTGGATGATTAGGATTATGATTCTAACAATATCTTAGGGATTCTAACAATAAGAAATTCTCTTCTCTCTCTACAATTCTCTGCTCTGTGAATTCTCTCATTCTTCTTCTTCTTCTTCTCTAGTCCACTGTTTTTTATTAACGTATCAAGTGGTATCAGAGCTAATCAATCCTTGGCAATGGTAGACGGAACCTGATCCCAAGAGCTCCGGCGAGAACTAGCTCAGATGATTGATGAATCTGAGAAGCGCCAGCAAGCTATGTTGGCCCAATCAATGGCAGATGCCTTGTCAAGAGTACCCAATTCTGAGATTTATGCCTTGTCGAGTTTTGCTGTTTCAGTCGAATTGATGGTCAGAATACGAGCTACTTGGAGCAATGATGTTGATTTACAACACATCATCGCTTCCAAGGATAAGGATCCCACATCCTTTGAACAATATACTTGGCAACGTGGGGAGCTACACAGGAAGGGAAAGCTAGTGGTGGGTAAAGACACCACACTACGTACACAGTTGCTGACACATTTCCATGCTTCATCTTTGGGTGGTCACTCAGGTGTGTATGCCACTGTCAAACGTTTATCTGCTGTGGTATTTTGGGCTGGTATGTGGAAGAATGTACGTGAATTTGTGCGAGCATGTTCTGTGTGCCAACAATACAAACCTGAGAATATTGCTTCACCGGGTCTGTTGCAACCCCTACCAACGCCTACAGGAATTTTCACCGACATCTCAATGGATTTCGTGGAGGGCTTTTCGAAATCCCATGGGCGAGAGGTAATTTTTGTAGTGGTGGATAGACTCACTAAATACGCTCATTTCAGTGGATTAGCTCACCCATATTCTGCCAAAACAGTAGCTCAACTATTTTTGGATACAATTTATAAGTTGCATGGGATGCCTGAAACTATCATCAGTGGCAAGAGCTATTCAAATTGCAGGGAGTGGGCTTACACACGTCAACTGCATACCACCCTCTAACGGGTGGACAAACAAAAGTGGTGAATAGATGCTTGGAAAATTATTTGAGATGCATGGCAGGGAAAAACCCAAAACTTGGTTCCAGTGGTTGTCATTGGCAGAGTGTTGGTACAATACTTCACACCATAGCTCCATTAGAATGTCACCATTCGAGGCCATGTATGGATATCCTCCTCCACTTCATGTGCCTTATTTTCCAAGGGACTCCAAGAATGAGGCTGTAGATATTCTCCTTCAGGATAGGAAAGTTATGCTGAAACTCCTTAAGAAGCATTTGACTCAGGCGCAAGACAGGATGAAATATTTGGCAGATAAGAAGCGTACAGAGAGGGAGTTTAGTATTGGGGATTGGGTGTATTTGAAGCTGGACTACAAGCAGGTTAGCCTTCATCGGGGTCAACCAAAATTGCAGCCTCGATATTTTGGCCCTTTTCAGATTTTGGACAAGATTGGCAGTGAAGCCTACAAGCTCCACCTTCCCGCAGATGCTCAGATTCACAATGTCTTCCATGTCTTCCTGTTGAAACCAGTTCACTCAGCCATTCCAGCTTTCCCAACTTTACCTACCCATCTCACATCAGCTGTCCCCAAACCACAAGCCATACTCAATCGCCGTATGGTCAAACGACAGAATGCAGCTGCCACCCAACTCCTCATACACTGGGAAGGTCAATCACCAGCAGATGCCACTTGGGAATTTGCCACTGAAATGAAGTTGCGATTTCCTGACTTATTTCCTTGAGGACAAGGAAAATTTCTAGGAAAGGGTATTGATGCAAGCGCAGCGACGTCGTTTAGGGAAGGAGTGGAGTGCAGCGTGTTGACGTCACGAGGAGCACGTGACGGGCACAAACCCAGCTCATATTTCAGTTTTCTTTTTTTCCCCTTATTTTATTTTGTCAAGTAGGCGGTTAGTTAGTTATAATTGAGATTGTAATGCCATATATGGCCACACGAATTCTATATGGGAATTACGCAGCAAATATAAGAAACTGTCTTCTCTCTCTACAATTCTCTGCTCCGTGAATTCATTCTTCTTCTTCTTATCTAGTCCTCTGTTTCTGATTAACGTATCAAAGAAAGTCTAAATAATTAATTACTTCCATTGCTATCCCTACAGCCTAGCTGATTCTGTTGGGATATCAATGGAAAATTCAGACTTTGATGTTTAGGATCTTCAATCTTTCATTGCCACACAGTATGTGTTCTTTTTTCCTTTTCATCATGTGCTCTTTCATTCTGATTCTTGTAGGTATTAGAGCCTAAATGTATATGCCTCATAATTTACTTTTTATTTGTGATAGCTATTTTCCAGTGAAGATGATGACACTGATCTGTCCGAAAATTATATAGTGAAGACATGCCAAAGATTTATCCCTGTAACAAGTAATGTTGTATACGTTCCCTTTATGTTTCTGTCTGAGTTCTAATATTTGATATCATGAATGTTTGTCAAGGTTGATTTCTCAGTCTTTTTTTTAGCAGAGCCATTCTTGTGTTGCTCAGTTTGAATTTTGAATTTTGAATTTTGAATTTAACTTGAGTAATCTTTCAGCTGCCTTTCTTGAACTAAATGACTAAAAGTTTGACCACTCATATTTTAAGTGGGAACATATTGTGTTTGGGATAGCGAGTTCAAATCTGTAGCATAGCTTATAAAATACAAATGTTCTTTTTATTCATGTTATGATGTAGGGTGAGACTATTTGCACTTAAAAATTTCTTTACGCACTCATATTTTAATAAAATTATTTATCACTAAAATACTCATAACGTAAATTACTATTAAAGGCAATTTATGATAAATAAATATACAATATTTCTATATAAAAAAAAAATCATTATGAACACCTATTTAACTTTCTCCTACCTTCAATTACGCAAAATAAATCCAAAAGTTACTGACCTAATTAAAAGAGAGAACATGTGGGCAGACACAAGATTTTAATTACTATACAACGAACCTAAAAAATGAAAATTGCAGATTGTTGGGTAGCCTAGGGCTGGTGAGTATGGAATGGTGGCTCAGATAGTATCATCATGTATTCATATATCAGCGCCGCAAGTCCTAAATATTTTGCAACCGTTATCTTGTATGTAAAAAATTTCATTGATTTATGATTAAAAATTGAAAGTTTTATTTTTATAATAATGAGAAATATTATATATTAAAACTATTGATAATGAAAATGAAAAGTAATATTTATAAAAAAATATATATATTTTTTTTTTGGTTTTATAATCGAATCTGAATCAAATAGTATTTGTTAGAAATGATTGTTTTAAGTTGTTTTTTTAGTGTACTTAACACTTCAATGAGTGTGTGGAGTAAAAAAAGTTATTTAGTTTAAATGTTTTAAGTGAGGATTTTTTTGGTATATCGGTGTATAAAGTAAAAATCAAAATTTTAAAGTTACCCAATGAGTGTATAGAGTAATAGAGTATCCAAAGAAATTATTATAGTATAAATAGTCTCACCCTATAATGTATTATAGTGCTCATGTGGAAGCTTAAGGTTTATTGAGTTTGGTACCCTTTCCGTGCATTACTCCTTTGATTGATGAGACAATTCTTTCAGTTTTAGAGAATAAAATAAAATGCAGTGGACGACTTTGTTGAATTATATTGGATACTTAGTTAGGTAATAGATGTATTGTTATCCCTTTTACTGCACCACTTTATATTGATAACCTACAATAAACTAGACGATTAAACACAGAGTTCTTGAACCACAATGAAGTCTGCTTTTGACCAATGTAACACTACTTGTGTGATTCATCGTCTGTTTAGGGCTATTTCCTGTAATCCCACACAAAACCCTTGACAACCTTTCTTCTTGTGTATTTTCATATTCAAATATTTTCTAAGATGGATCTGATGATTGAATTAATACCTTTATCTTATTTACTTTTACACAATATTACTGTTCCAATATTTAAATTTTCTCACTTGTGTTACAGCTTATTATGATGGCAATCGATTTTTCACAACTCAGGATGGCATGTGGAAAGTAAGTCACTTATGAATATAAGATTTCAGAATGCTACTCTGAAGTCTGAACCTTAGTGGTGTCATTTTATCACATGTTCGGCTTACTAGTATTTTACTTTTTAATTGTATGATCAGTGTACTACTGCAATCATACAACATTTTCTGTGCTTTCATTATTGGAAAAATATCAAAGTCCCTTAACTTTGTTATATTAATTTTATTTGATTTCTAACAGGCAACAAACGTTTTGGGCAGGCAACTCCATTGCTTCTAACTGCAGCAGTTCTTGAGCTCAGTGATATAGCCTTCGCTGTAAGTTCGCATCTGGCATGGTCACTAATACACATACACACGGAGACAAAATTCCTGATGATGTTTCACTGATTGATGTTGTAACAAAAACATTGATGACTATTTTTATTTTTAAGGTAGACTCGATACCAGCTGTTTTTGGTGTTACAAGGGATCCTTTCATAGTATTTTCATCTAATCTCTTTGCCATCTTAGGTATGGATGTTTATTCTTATTATAGATTTTTATGAACTCAGAAGTGCCATTTATTGATTATTGGCTGAAAGGTGGAATTATGTAGTTTGGTATTTGACAATTAAGGCAACAGTGATATCTTATTGAAGGAGGATTAATTGCTGATAATTCTGGCCAATGCAGGCTTAAGGTCACTTTACACACTCATTTCTGAGGGTATGGCAGATTTGGAATATTTACAGGTAATAAGTTTACTGGGAGTGTTGCATCACATATGATGGTTAGGATTAGATCATTTTAATGCAACTGATCCCAGCTATTTTGGCATGATGATTGGTTTGATGGAATATGTTATATTTATAAACTGTTTGAGGTGAAGGGCCCTTTTTTTGGCATTAACTATGCAAGTGACCGAAATATACACTTGCTCAGTACATGTAGAATTGCATCGTGGCAAAGTGGCAGAAATATACTATGAACATTTCCTGTGAAGTAATGTCGGCACAAGACATTAGAAACATCATTTTCCTTTTACAAGCGTACATGTTTCGATGCGAAACATGACTTGTTCATTGTGTCCACGAACATCATATATACTGAGTTGCAACATTATTTATGTCCAATGTTAGTTGTCATATAATGTTACCATCTGTTGAGCAGAATTTATTAATACTTGTAGATATGTTTTATTGCTGTATTTCATTTTCAGCCCTCCATCGCGCTTGTTCTGGGTTTCATTGGGTTCAAGATGATCTTGGATTTTTTTGGTGCGTCTCTTCTTATGTATAAATCTTTTCGATTCTTCTATCATTAAGGATAAGAAATAACATAAATTTCCCTCTTCTTCCTGCAGGATATCATGTATCAACTGAGGCATCCCTTGGTTTTGTAGCAACGAGTCTCAGTGCTGGGGTGCTTTTGAGTCTAATGAAGAAGTCTGATGACTAGTTTGTACTTCTATATTTACTACTTTTTTTTCTTCCTTTTGTAGAGTACAAGCAGAGACAGTGAACTGTACATAATTGAAATTTGAAAGAACTTTAGACATTTTTTTAGGACTTTTATTAAAAAAAAAACTCTAATTAAGATAGAATCTTTATTATTTAATTCAAGTCAAACTTAAAATTTAGTGTCAAATTTCCAAAAGAGACGGAATTAAAAAAAAATCAAAAAAATTAAATTAAATCAAAACACATACCCAACGCACCTGCCGGGTGTGTTTGAAAACAATATTTTTCTTTTTCTTTTTTTTCTTCACTTTTATTTTAAAATGTAAATATTTCTTAAAATATAAAGTGTTTTATATTAAAAAAATTACATATTATTGATCTACAAATCATAAGTTTTAAAGTAAGATCCATTGTAGATATATTTCAACGAATAAAAAATGGGTTAAAAATAATCCTTACATTTATAAGAGAATAATAATTTTAAACTAATCATTTTTAAACACTCATCTTTTTAATCCGAACTCTAAATTATAATTTATAAAAATATACACACTTAACATACATACCTACAACTTTTATTAACAAGTATTTAATCAAATTCGGATTTACGTAAGGTCGAAATTAGCCCTAAAATTATTGTGTCGCACATACTTCTCATTCGTTATATGTGTTTCAGTCACATTGTTTACCTTCGGTCACATTATTTATCTCAATCTTATTGCAGACCGCCCGACCCTCACTCATATTGAGTAAAGTTATAATAACGTTTTAGTTAAGTATCAAAGAACTCAGCCACAATCATATTTTTACCCACAGTCATAATGTGACTTTTAGTTGGGTCACTGACAATTTACTCGAGTGTGTCTCAATCACATTATCGATCCTCATTCATATTGAGCACATTCACATTTATGACCTCATTCATATTGTCGACCTTCAATCATATTTGTGACCTCGGTCATTTTAGTTATCTTAGAGCAACTCCAAAAACCTATTCTAATTTTAGTCTTCAAATATCTATTTGATTACCTATTTAGCAAATTGAAGAGTGTAAAAATAAATTATTTTCCAAAAGACTCCAAATAAAATTAATGCTATATTATTTTAATCAAATTGATTGCGCCCACTTAAGTTATATGATTTATATATATAAATAATTATAAGAAATGATGATGATGTGTATAAAAATTTATATTATATTAATAGAAGAGAGATCATGTACATAAATTTATATTATTTAAATAAAATTAAATGATATTTACTTTATTTATATTATTTTAATATATAAATAATTATTAGTAAGTGCAACCACCACTATTATAATAAAAGAAAAGAGAAATAAAATATTATATAATAATATTTGAAGAGGGATAAGTTATTATTCAATATTGAAAAGTGAGAAGTAAAATCCAATGTGAAGAATTTCAATTTGTGTTTCTTTTGAAACCAATTTTGATGATGTAACTCTTCAATATAGTAACTAAATAATATTTGAAAAATCTTTTGAAGTTGCTCTTAGTCACATTATCATCTCTAATCGTGATCTTAGTCACATTGCCGACCATCAGTCACATTGAACATAGTCATAATTATGATCTCAATCATATTATTGACTGTCACATCCCAGTAAATCCAAGATGTGAACCCCATCTCCATAAGCCTTTAACATGAACATACTTGACATAACATAACATGGACGTGACATAACTTGACATAAACAAACTTATACATGTAATAATATATAACCTTATAAACATGAAATTTTTGAAAACCACGCATTGCTTAGAACATAATTGACATGAAATATGCATAGCTTATATTTATTAATCTTATACATCCAACACATTACATATTACTCTTCCTTATCAACCTTAACTTCATGATAATGCAATACAAAACATAAAAGGACCCATGACACAATACAACATGTAGAAAGATAACATGACTTAAAACATAAAGAGCATTGTGTATTACCCCTGGTTACGTAACTAGTGTGATTTTCGGGGAAACATGGTCAAAATCGTGAGCAAAGTAATATATCATAATCGGGCACGGTACTTTACTGGTGGTTTGGAAAATATAACTTTATCACATAATCATAGTCATACTCATAAGTTGTTTCATTAATACGCATATTGAACAAAACTTGCTTGAATCATCATAAAACATTAATCATCTTAGGACATGTTTCAATATGCCATGAATAACCATATTCGAAATCATAAATTATTACGTAAAAATTTAACTGTAAATTAAAGCATAATCATAAGTTGAAAATATATTAATTTTCATAAATCATGTAAATCGAAAACAGGTGTAAAATATAGAAGTTATTTTCAAAGTATGGTTCAATATTCACTCATTATTTTTGAGATTAGTCCAAGCTATGTCACGGTGTTGTTGGTTGTTGTTCTTGACATTGATCTACAAACGAATATTTTTGTTAGAATAAATGATATTGCATATTCATTTCAATATAGACAAAACATGTCTCGCATGAACATTTAATCTTGATGAAAAATTACAGTATCTAGGATTCCTACGAATTTCCCAGAGCCTGATTCGAAATTACGTAAGTAAAAAAATATAACAAATCTAAGTTTGTCCTTCACTTAATAATTCACTGCAACTTTAAAAATTCACCATTACTCTAATAGAATTTTCGTTTATGTGCCTAGTTTCTGTGATTTTTTACGGATCTCGATTTTGTTTCCTAAAACTCAAATTATGACCGAATTAGTGTACATTATTCAAAGGGAAACAAATTCAGGTCTTAATAGGTGACAGTCACCTTATGAAATTTATAATAACTTCATCCTTCACTTGAAAATTCTGATTTTTAACTATGTTAATCATTAATAAGTCTAGTTTTCGTAAAATTTTACGGTCTGTCTATCGGAAGTCTAGAACTAAAGTTATAACCACGTCTTTGCACAAAACGCAGGCAAAAATAATTCCAGGTATCACCGCAGAACAACCACCTTACAAAGTTTGCTACAATTTCATGCTTTAATGGAAAATTCTAATTTTTGAATATGCTAATTTTTGATCAAAAATTCTCAAGAATAAAACACAATCAAAATAAAGCCCTAACACTGCCACGTATTCAAATGCAATACTTTCAGTTTTTGGTCTAATATTCATAGTCAAAGCAAGCCAATTTACTATCCAACACCTTACTTTTTTCGGCCACCATAACTAAGCATCACACAAATACAAGAAATTAAATTCTGAAATTTAATAAGTTCATCACAGCTAAGAAACTTTCTTACCACTTAGTCATACTTTAGCTATTTTCTTTTCTTTGTTTTACACCAAACTTGGCCCTAATTTTGTCAAGCTTCTCTCCTCTTCTTTCCCTTCTAGTGCTTGGCCAAATTGGAAAAGTAAGCCTTGGTGTGTGTTGTTTTATTTTAGTAGAAAAATGTATATTTTTTTTTAGAGAGGGTGGGCCGGTTTTGAGGAAGAAATTTGGGCTTAATTGGGCTTCTTTTATTTAACTAAATTAGTCTTCATTCTCTTAATAATTAGCCCCTACTGTAATTTCTTAATGAACCTCAACATTTAGCCTAATTCCACACATAAAATCCAACCCACTCTTCAATTTATTAGTACTCTTAAATTTATAAAAACCGCAGTCCGACCGCGGAAATTCTAATTTAATTGTTATGAAAAATTTCAACCATACTCAGTTACATTAGTTATTTCAATCACATTGCCGACCTCGATCAGGTTGTCAATCTAATTAGGTTTGGTTGTCTCAATCAAAAATCGTGGTCGGTTGATTTGGTTTGACTTATTAGGTTTGATTCAGTAAATTTTTAGAACTTTTGAAGCGATAGATTTTCCATTAATCATTGAGATATATATATATATATTGAAACGGCTTCATTCCTATAGATAAAATTCAGCTTGGAGGAGGAAGAAATATGAGATTTCTTTATTCCAACCCTTAGGGACAAGAATGTTATGTATGTGTTTTGGGCTCAACATACATGCATACATACACATGAAACAAATTAAAGAGATGCATGGATGGTGGTGACAAATTGCGCATTTTTATGTTTCTTGGAAGATAAGATAATATTTTATGATAAGCCATAATGTTAATTGCTCCAAATTATTATTATATAGTTGTCCCTTGGGCTTTAGTTTTATTATTATCGTTTAATAAATAAGTGTCATCATCTCTATTATGTTTCAACCAAGTTAACGGGATAAGCTTGACATCCTACATAAGATAAAGATAGTTTAGTTTAAGAGTTTGTATGTTATTATGTATTTAAATTTAGGGGTGGCAAAACGAATCAACGAATCGAATTTGAATCGAATCCTAAATGAATCGAATCAAAATGTGATGGATTCGTATTCGATTCGTTTATTAAACGAATCGAATACAAATATTCGTTTATTCGTTTAGTCAATGATATTATTTAATAAAATAATTTACCACACTTGATTTACATTAATTCTTCATAAATATATACATATGAAATATGTAATTAATATATTTACTAAAAATATCTTACCAAATATCTAAAATATTACTTTTTCTATGATAATTAGCTATAATTTCTCGAATCTTAATTGAAAATTAACAAGAACTAGTAAATAAAAATAATAAAACGAATCATAAACGAATAAACGAATCAATGAGCTTAAATTCGTATTCGATTCGTTTAATAAACGAATTGAATCGAATTGACCCATTTATTAAACGAATCAATTTTTCCAAACCCGTATTCGCTTTAAAGCGAATCGAATCGAACGAATAAACGAATTTTGACCCAAATTGCCACCCCTAAAATTTAAATCAGTTGAATGAATAAAAGATATATATCAAAGTGATTAAGATTACAATTTAAATGGTTTTAAAAAGGTTCAAGATATCTTAAATCACTTTATTAAGAAGTTAGGATATTTTGAAATATCATACGCTAATTTATTTAGCACGCACGTAATAATATTATAATCCGAATTTTTAAAAATAATTTAATAAATTCTAAATGTGTCCCGCTCAACAAAATTGATGTGGCATAAATCCTCAAATAGATGAGGCCCTTTAGGACCTTCCTCAATTGGGTTGGGGGGATAATGGATGAAAAATTAAAAAAAAATAATAATAATATTTGAGACCGAAACGATGAAAATTTAATATTCATTTCTTATTCAATGATTGGATGAAGATCATGTAAAATTCATATACCCACTCCATTATTTATTTAAATTTTTATTTATTTATTTTTAAAATTTTCAATAAATATATTCAAATTACTGTTTATAATTTTATATGGATGTAAATAGAAAGTATCTTAAATTTTATAAATAAAATATAAATTATAATTAATATAAGGAATAAAATAAATAATTGTAATGAGGATCCATCTATTAATATATTTTTAAATGGTTTAATTTTATTTTAAAAAAAATATCTATTATTTAAAATTCGAAGACTTGAGAAATCCATTTTTTATTATTTAAGTATCTCCCCTCCCCTTGCCATAAGTAGCTGTGCGCCTGTGCCTGTGTGCCAGCCTGGATGTTGCTCTCAAACTCGTATAGTACATAAATACGAACAGCAGTGAATCAAGCCCGATTTCAAGCCAGATTCACGGCGGGTTGCTTAGAAGTCCACTTTTGACCATTAAAATATCCCGTGTCTTTATTTAATTCTATATAAGACAATATAAGTCATAAGTCAAATGGAATTTGCTCAGAAGTCCGTCTTTTTGAACATTAAAAAATAATGTATCTCGTTTATCCGTTCGATTCGATTCGCTTTAAGACGAATGCGGGTTTAAAAAAATGAATATGTTTAATAATGAGTCAATTCGATTCGATTCGTTTATTAAACGAATCGAATACGAATTTAAGCTCATGGATTCGTTTATGATTCGTTTTATTATTTTCTTTTACTAGTTATTATTATTTTTCAATTAAGATTCAAGAAATTATGGTTAATTACTATAGAAAAAAATAATATTTTCGATATTTGGTGAGGTATTTTTAATAAATATATTTATTACATATTTACATGTATATATTTATGAAGAATTAATGTAAATCAACTATGGTAAATTATGATATTAAATAATATCATGACTAAACGAATATTCGTATTAAACGAATCCTGATATTATGATTCTTTTAATAAACGAATCGAATACGAATTCATCACATTTCGATTCGATTCGTTTAGGATTCGATACAAATTCGATTCGTTGATTCGTTTTGTCACCCCTTCCTAAGGGACCCTCCTCTATTAGGGAGGGATCGGTGATGAAAATTGAAAAAAAATTAACATCAAGGATGTGAATATAGAAAATTTAATATCTATTTCTTATTCGGGCATTGGACAGAGATTAAGTAAAATCTACCTCTCTTTCTCATTATTGTACGAACCAAAATTGGGCCAAGGATAAAACCGTCTTTTACCTCAAAAGCCCAAAAAAGTGTGCAAAGCCCAAAATGGTATGCAAACCCCGAAAGTAAAGATTAGGCCCAAAAGGATTTCTATTATTGTATTACAATTAAGTTATAAGCTTGAATACAAAACCCCCTAATTATATCAACTACTCTTCTTCTACTTTGCCCGACACAAAAATTATTCTCACCTGCTCAGACTTTCTATCAAATACACAAGGCACGTGGTGGGACTTACGCCAGCTGCCAGGGATGATAATTTTCATCTATAAATAGGAACGAAATTCGAGAAATAAGGGGAGAGCTTAACTTCTTTCATCCAAATCTGATACAATTTATTCAGATATTGGTTCTATTCTCCATTTCTAAAAGTATTTTGTCATTGCCCTCACGGCTATCCAAACAAAGTTGAGGCAATAATAAACCTCAACTTCACTTTTTACATATTTATTGATCATTTCATACTACTGACTTGGGCGTCGGAGTGTCCCCGGTACCTACCACACCGGTGGGCAGTCTACTCTCATTCATTCTTCTTTGTTTTGCAGGATCGTTAGTGCCCCTATTTCCAAATTCTGATTGTGGACCTCGGCCGAATTCCAGCATCCACAATTTGGCGCCCACCGTGGGGCCCTAGCGATAATTTGCAGACGAAGATTTTGTATTCTACCAACACTCAAGGCTTAGTCACTCATGGCTTCAAGCAATGAACAGACACCTGATCCAGTGGCATCACAACTGGCCATGCTACATGAGAGATTAAAAGCTTTGGAAGAGGAAAATCTAACCATACGTAATTCCAACATGATCCTTCAGAAACAGTTGGAGTTAGTTTCATCACCATCCCGGCATCATGATATCTCAGATCAGCCCAATAACTGTATCACTCCAGTTAATCTCTTGGGAGCATTTAACGAAACAACAGATAATATTCCATCAAATGATGAGGACCAGAGGGACCTGCCAAATTCTCCCATCAACCAAGCTCAACAAGTTGCCATTGCTATGAGAATGGAAATGAAGGAATTTAAAGAAGCGATCATGACCAGCCTACCAGAAGTGAAACTACCAATAAAGAAGAGCAGAGCTGGAACCATTTCTGACACCCCCTTCACGGAAAACATCACATCCGTTGAGTTACCGCGGAAGTTCAACCCACCAGACATGAAACTATATAATGGATCCACTGACCCAGACGACCATGTTATCCATTACAAATACAAAATGATGTCAACTGGCTTAGCTCTTCTCCAATGGGAAGCATGTATGTGCAGAGGATTTGGAGAAACTTTGGGAGGCCCCGCCCTTACGTGGTTCATCAACCTACCATACAGATCCATCAAGTCCTATCAACAGTTAGCAGACAAGTTTGTGGAGCATTTCGCCAGCTCTTGCAAACTTGAAAAAACTACTGACGACCTTAGTACCATCCAGCAGCAGGGGGAGAATCCTTGCGAAGCTACGTGGCCCGCTTCAACAAGGAGAGGATAACAATTCCAGATCTACATCAGCCGACTGCTGTGGAAGCTTTCAGAAACGGGTTACTTTGTGATAGCGGACTCTATAAAAAGTTAACCAAATTTCGATGCTACACGATGGACCAAGCCATGGCACGAGCTCAAGTCGAAATCAGGTGGGAAGAAGACAAGAGGAATAAAAGGAAAGATAATTCCTCCAATGTGCAGAATGAAAGAACCCCTCACACTTCCAAACGACATAAAGAATTTGCAAGAATGATACCCAGTCATCATTCAGAGAAGAGGAGTCACCCAAGGAAAGAACATCAGTCCCTCCGAAGAGACTTTGATCGAAGACCTCTGCCATACAAAGCTCAGGAAAGAGTTCAGGTAGAAAAGCCAAGACTCCCAGATTACAATTTTTCTATTTCTCCAGGAGAATTAATTTTGGTACTAAAAAAAATGGGAAATGAAGTAAGATGGCCTCCACGCAACAGAGAAAATTTCAAAAAGAAAGACACAAGTAAATGGTGTGAATTCCATCGAGACTACGGCCATACAACGGCTGAATGTGTGGCATTAAGATTAGAAGTCCTCGAGCTGCTGAACAAGGGATTTCTAAGGGATTTACTTACAGAGAAAGGGAAAGCTACCTTCGCTCAGAGAAGTGAGAGGGATGGACATGAAGAAGCACCAATTCCACCACCACCAATCGACAACACAGTGAATTTCATTTCAGGAGGATCGGAGATCAGTGGAGTTTCATATTCAGCGGCCAAACGACATGTCAGGGCTATCATGTCAAATAATCATCATTCCACAGTATCTTTGGAGAAAAAGTTTACAAACCTGATGATGGAGTTTCCAGACGACAGCAATTCCGGAAGTATGAACCCTCATCATGATGCTTTAGTGATCTCCCTACAGGTGGTGAATTTTATGGTCAAACGGATTCTGGTAGATACAGGATCTTCGGCCAACATCATCTTTGCAACCGCCTTAGCGGATATGGGAGCTGAACTGGGGAAAGTTAACAAATGAACAATGCTGTTAATCGGATTCAGTGGCGAGCAGAAATTTACTTTGGGAGAAATAAGTCTTCCAGTCTACGCAGGAGGATCAACCAAATGACTAATTTCCTAGTCCTGGATTGTTCTTCAGCCTACAATCTTATCATCGGTAGGCCATGGATTCATGAAATGAGGGCTGTGTCATCCACTTATCATCAAACTCTAAAGTTTCCAACGAAGTGGGGCGTTCAGGAAATAAGGGGTGATAGGACTGCCTCGAGAGGATGCTACCAGACGACAATGAAAGCTAAGATCCACTCAGCATAGCAATTACAGAGCGGACCTCATTCTTTGGAGCCTACACTCCCAAGTATTGAAGAACTGGATGAGGTCCAAATTCATCCAGAAAATGCAAATCACAAAACTCAAATAGGAGCAAATCTGGATCCCAAGCTTCGAGCAGAATTGAGTGAATTTTTGCAAAAACAACACGACCGATTCACATGGTCGCATGAAGATATGACAGGGATTGACCCTGGGTTGATCACCCATCAACTCCACGTAGATCCAGACTACCCTCTAGTCCGGCAAAAAAGAAGGAAGTTCGCCCCAGAAAGGAATCAGATTATTGATGAAGAAGTCCAGAAGTTGTTACAAAATGGTGCCATTAAAGAAGTGCAGTTCCCAGACTGGTTAGCCAATGTGGTGGTAGTAAGAAAGAAAAATGGAAAGTGGAGAGTTTGTATTGACTTCACATATCTGAACAAAGCATGCCCGAAGGATTCTTTCCCATTGCCACATATCGACCAAATGGTTGACGCTACAGCCGGACATGAATTGTTAAGTTTCATGGATGCATATTCTGGATACAACCAGATCCTTATGCATTCAGACGATCAAGAGAAGACGACATTTGTGACCAACAAAGGCATTTTTTGTTACAAAGTAATGCCTTTCGGCCTCAAAAATGCGGGAGCTACGTATCAAAGAATGGTCAACAAGATGTTCTCTCAACATATTGGGAAAACAATGGAAGTTTATGTAGACGACATGCTGGTGAAATCTTCGAGATCCGACCAGCATCTGCAGCACTTGGGAGAAGCATTCAACATAATGAATAAGTATGAGAAGTTCTTGATTTAGAGAGTATTTTATACGTGTCGAACGAAACAAGATGTAAGAGTATCTGTTAAGAATGCATAGTTCATGTTACATACAACAAAGAGAATTCAATGTCTTTTGGACTAAGAGTAGTCAAAGTCTTCAACTTGGCTTGACATTTAGCCATGGGGGATGTCCCCGGTCGACTGAACATTATGAAGATTCAATAGTACATATCATACGACATGTGTCAACTGGAAAAGAAAGTCTAGGTCTTCAGTTTGACTCGACATAAACTTTATGGGAATTATTCCATGGTCGACTGAACAGAATGCTGGTTCAGGAGTTCTACTTGACTCAACAAGAGTCATGGGGAATGTCCCTTGGTCGACTGAACCGAATTCAGGTTCAGGAGTTTCACTTGACTCGACAAGAGTCATGGGGAATGTCCCTTGGTCGACTGAACCGAATAATGGTTCAGGAGTTTCATTTGACTCGTCAAGAGTCATGGGGAATGTTTCCAGTCGACTGATCCGGATGAAGATCAGGATAATCAATTGACTCTACATGAGCCATGGGGGATGTCCCCAGTCGACTGAACCGAATACTGGTTCAGGAGTTTCACTTGACTCGTCAAGAGTCATGGGGAATGTCCCTTGGTCGACTGAACCGAATACAGGTTCAGGAGTTTCACTTGACTCGACAAGAGTCATGGGGAATGTTTCCAGTCGACTGATCCGGATGAAGATCAGGATAATCAATTGACCCTACATGAGCCATGGGGGATGTCCCCAGTCGATTGATCCGGATGAAGATCAGGATGATCAATTGACTCTATATGAGTCTATGGGGGATGTCCCCAGTCGACTGAACCAGATGAAGGCAGGATAATCTCCATACTACTGGTCATGGGCCAGAGGAGACTTCAAATTTTTCTAGACCAGATGAAGGTCATATGTTGACTCTACATGAGCCATGAGGGATGTCCCCAGTCGACTGATCCAGATGAAGGTCAGGACAATCTCCATACTACTGGTCAAGGACCATGGGAGTCTTCAAATTTTTCTAGACCAGATGAAGGTCATATGTTGACTCTACATGAACCATGAGGGATGTCCTCAGTCGACTGATCCAGATGAAGGTCAGGACAATCTCCATACTACTGGTCAAGGACCAGAGGAGTCTTCAAATTTTTCTAGACCAGATGAAGGTCATATGTTGACTCTACATGAGCCATTGGGGATGTTCCCAGTCGACTGAACCTGGTGAAGATCAGGATAATCAAATGACTAGGGGAGTCTACAATGTCTTCTGGACCAGATGAAGGCCAGGTCTTCAACTTAACTCTACATGAGCCATGGGGAATGTTCCCAGTCGACTGAACCTGATGAAGGTCAAGATAATCCCCATACTACTGGTCAAATGACCAGGGGAGTACAATGTCTTCTGGACCAGATGAAGGCCAGGTCTTCAACTTGACTCTACATGAGCCATGGGGAATGTTCCCAGTCGACTGAACTTGATGAAGGTCAGGATAATCCCCATACTATGGGTCAAATGACCAGGGGAGTCTACACACTCCATATATGATGAAGATCCACGAGGGTCTCCATTTTTCAGTCTACATGAGCTAATATGAGTCAATGAGGATCTTTACTCTACCAGACCTGAAGAATGTTGATGAGAGCCTTTCTTACTCATACTACTAGTTCTGATGAAGGTCCATGATACTACTGACGAATGGACTATCAAATGGACCTGATGAAGGTCTATAAGGTACAGTCGAATGAACCTAATGAATATCTATGAGAATCTTCATACTACAAGACCTGATGAAAGTCACTAGACTACTGTCGAATGGACATGTCGAATGAACTTGATAAAAGTCCAAAGAATTCATCACTCACTCTAATAGACCTTATGAAGCTCCATGAGACTATGGTAGTATGAACTTGAAGAATATCTATCAACGTCATTAATCTTCTCACTTCTACGATACTATTGTCGAATGGAGTTGTCCAATGGACCTGAAGAAGGTCCATGAAGCTATGGTCAAATGAACTTGATGTAAGTCCAAATAAATCTTCATTCTACCAATCTATGATACCATTGACGAAAGGACCTGACAAAGGTCCATGAAGGTCACCACTCATTCTCCTGATGAGGCTTTATGAGACTACGGTCGAATGGACTTGGTGGAAGTCCAAGGAAGTCATTACTCACTATACTAGACATTAAGAAGGCCCATGATACTACAATGGAATGAACTTTATAAAGGTCTATGTGAATCTTCATTCTACTAATCCATGAGACTATTGTCGAATGGACCTGACAAAGGTCCATGAGACACGGTCGAATGAACTTGATAAAGGTCTATGTGAATCTTTACTCTACTAGACCTGATGAAGGTCCAAATGAATTTTCATACTACCTAACTTGATAAAGGTTGGTCGATTGGACCTACAGGAGGTCCAACAAAATTTTCATTCTATCTGACCTGATGAAGGTCAGGAGACTACTGTCGAATGAACCTGATGAAGGTTCATGATAATCTCCATACGTAGTGTGAAGATGAATATCCTCATATGTAGTATGGAAGATATGGATGCCTATCAAGGTCATTACTAATTATAAAAGGCTTGAATAAGGTAATGATACTACAATAGAATTAACTTTGATGAAAGTCATATAGAATTTCCATACTACCTAACCTAATAAAGGTTGGTCGAATGGACCAAAAGAAGGTCCAAGGGAGTTCTTCATTCTACGATGCATGATAAAAAAAAATTCCATATGTAGTGTGAATTTGGCAATATTAAATCAATGTAGCATGGAAATGATGTCTAACCTTTCATGTGATTCGGAGATGAAATTTCATTTGTGTTATTCTGAGAGGATGACAATCCTTCACTGTCTTATGAGATTTCTTGCAATGTCGTATGAACTATCTTTATAATGTCTGAACCTTGTTCGTGTAGTGTCGTATGGGCCTCTGATTTGTGTCAGATATTCTTCCGTGGGTTTTTTACATGTTGTTGCCGATGGAATTAATCTCATCTCTCATGAAATGTCGTATGGAGCCTCCTTCTAGTGTCTCGGCAGTGTGGGTTTTTATGAATGGGTTTTGTGGTTGGATGGTAGATTCTTCTTTCACGCTTCTCTCTTTTTCACGTAAAATTGGTCCACACATCATACAAGAAGTCGATTGGCATGAAATGGATTTACTCGACAGATTATGGCGTGTAGACTGGCGTGTGGTAGCTTTACTCGACAGATTGTGGTTCTTATCTCTTGATCTCTTCTCTTTCGATGTGGGAAGGATTTTGTTGTTTCAAGTCTGTGTGCCTCTCACGCACTACTCGATGTGGGACTCATGACTTTTGGAAAATGGTTTTTTTCTTTGTGGATGGGGCTAACTCATTATGTTGGCGATTGTTGGTTTCAGGCTGGGGCCATCTCTAGCACCAATAGATGTGGATTTCCTTTTATTGCTTGCTGTTTGAAGCTTCCCTTCTCACCAGTCGATGTGGGACTTGACTTAGATGAGGGATGGTTTTTTTTTTTTTTGTAGCTAGTTGGGCTGGTAGACTTCTTGTTTCGGCATATTGATGTATGTAGAGTGGCGTGTGGCAGCCTTGCAAGTGTCAAATGATGGCTGCACATGGAGTGGCTTTTGTGTGGTGGCAGAAGGTGTTTGGCTTTTGATTGATGTAGTATGCGTTTGGCGTGTGGTAGTATGGGAAATGTGGTGTGTGGCAGTATATGCCAGCTGCTTGGTTGCAGACTTTTGTTTTTATAATGAACAAAGTTTGAGAACTAAAATATGATTTGTACATGGCCCACACACTATTCTTGTTTTAGTCAAATTTATGGGGCTGCTTTCTTCTTTTCTTCTTTCATTACTTCACTTTTTCTTTTCAAACTGGCCCCACCTTCCTTTCCTCTTTTTCTTCTTTTGGTCAAAATCTTCTTTGCTTTCTTTTTAATATTCTCTCTCTGCTAATTGCCCAATTCCCTCTTCTTTAGTCAAACAACAAAGCAAATATGGGCCCATATTGCTTTCCTCTTTTTCTTATTTTGGGCAAAGTTTTTTTTTTTTTTTTTTAAATCACGCCAATTTCTTCTTTTTTTTTTTTTTATCACGCCGATTTCTCTTTTTTTTTTTATTTATTTTTTTTTGTCCCTTGGGGTAGTTGGCCTCACTTTATCTCAACTCTTTGTTGTTTATGAGGTTCATTTTGTAGAATGAAAATTTTCTTCAGCACCCATGTAGCTTGATGGAAGGAATCTAGAGCATTGGGCACTTTTAGCTTTGTACTGCTTGCAACTCTTATTAGAACCTACGATTTTTTTTTTGTGTTTCAGTAGGCTTGCTTTTTCATGGATCATTCTGGCCTAACTTTCAAATTTTTTTTTTATAACATGCTTGATTTCGTGCAGTCTGCGTACGACTATGGACTACATGTGGTAGAATGCTTCATCCAAGTGTAGACTGGCAACTACGCTTGTAAATTGTGGTTGGGTCCAGCTTCTTTCTTGTGTGAGAGAGCATAATTGGCTTAAACAGTGGGTTCTCACGTAGTCTGGAGGAGACGAAAAACTTTTCTTGTAGACTGGAGGAGATGAAAAACTTTTCCTGTAGACTGGAGGAGATGACAATCCTTCCACGTCCTCGGGAGGAGGTAACAATCCTCTTTGCATCGCGTGAAGTAGATGACACACCTTTCATATCGTATGAAGAAGATTGGAATTCATCCATGTCGTATGACGAATTTGACTATTCTCCCACGTCTTTGGGAGCTGATGATTCAAAGGGAAAGAGTGCTGATGTTATCTTGATTTGGATTTTCCTTATTGGTAGTTTGACTCCAGGTAGACTGGAGAGGATTACTCCAACATTTCCATTCACATGGAAGATGTGTCTTGTTGTGAAAGATCGGCCGGTGAAATGTGATGACTTTTTTGGTGATTAAATGGATGGTTGTTCGATGATGAATTTTCACTCGCCATATTCCTGAATGCTCGTAAGAGATTGGGTTTGATAAGATAGTAGAAATGACTTGTAGTTTCATGTGACTTGTAGTCTCACGCCTTTCAGTGGCTGAAGAAAGAATTATGTTCCAAATACTATTGAAGATTAGTATTGGAGTTTTACATGGATCAATTTTCATCTTTCATTCATCGTAACTGTTTTAAAGAGTGGCTGATTATGCCACCACAGGATCTGGTGTCTGCTTGTGAGGATTGTAGACTGAGTGGTCTTTGCTTGCTATGAATCGCTAAGGCCCCACGGTGGGCGCCAAATTGTGGATGCTGGAATTTGGCCGAGGTCCACAATCAGAATTTGTAGGTTGGGGGCATTAGCGATCCTGCAAGACAAAGGTAGAGTGAGCGGGAGCAGACTACCTACCGGTGTGGTGGGTGCCGGGGGCACTCCGACGCCCAAGTCAGTAGCATGAAATGAGCAGTAAATGTGTAAAATGTGAAAGGTAGGTTTGATGTTACCTTGACCTCTTTGAGTGGCCATGAGGATGGTGGTAAGTGTATAAGGAGGGGATGGAGAGCTCTGAGAGAGCTAGTATCAGAGAGCAGAGACTTGTCAGAAAGAAGTCCCCTCCCTTTGGGTTGAGTTACGTATCCTTTTATAGATTTGAAGGAACCATTATTGTATGTGCCAGAGGAGTTGTACCTACGATTATTGGGATCTACAAAGTGCTGACACATCTGGCAATTGGGGCCTTTCACATGCTTAAGTCGTCACTTTACAGTTGGAATAGGAATTAAATTTATGGGAACGGTCCCCACAACGTGCTAAAATGTTTAAAACTTTCGGTGGTGAGCATCTTTGCATGTGGAGGGTGCATGTGCTTTGTCTACTGAAAAATGATATAATATATGTGATTTAAATAGAGTTTATCTGGTTATCTGTTAGATCGGGCTTGATAGGGGATTAGACCCTTGGCCCAATCTTGGCCTCTAAATACTATTTGGGAGAAATCGGGCCGGGCCTAAAGTGATAAGATAATTGTACCCTTAGACCAAATTTGGCCCATGCAGTATGCAAACCCCGAAAGTAAAGACTAGGCCCAAAAGGATTTCTATTATTGTATTACAATTAAGTCATAAGCTTGAATACAAAACCCCCTAATTATATCAACTACTCTTCTTCTACTTTGCCCGACACAAAAATTATTCTCACCTGCTCAGACTTTCTATCAAATACACAAGGCACGTGGTGGGACTTACGCCAGCTGCCAGAGATGATAATTTTCATCTATAAATAGGAACGAAATTCGAGAAATAAGGGGAGAGCTTAACTTCTTTCATCCAAGTCTGATACAATTTATTCAGATATTGGTTCTATTCTCCATTTCTAAAAGTATTTTGTCATTGCCCTCACGGCTATCCAAACAAAGTTGAGGCAATAATAAACCTCAACTTCACTTTTTACATATTTATTGATCATTTCATACTACTGACTTGGGCGTCGGAGTGTCCCCGGTACCTACCACACCGGTGGGCAGTCTACTCTCATTCATTCTTCTTTGTTTTGCAGGATCGTTAGTGCCCCTATTTCCAAATTCTGATTGTGGACCTCGGCCGAATTCCAGCATCCACAATTATCCATTTAAATTTTAATTTATTTATTTTTAATTTTTTTAATAAATATATTCAAATTTCTATTTAAAATTTTATATAGATATAAATAAAAATATCTTAATATTTATAAAAATATCTAAATTATAGGGGTGTTCACGAGTTCGGTTCAAACTGCAACCCGACCCGAACCGAATCACGCGGTTTTGAAAAATATTGAAAATGATTTCGGTTCGGCCTGAACCGAACCGTAAATTTCAGGTTAGTGCGCGATTTTGACCCAAACCTTAAATTTTGACCCGACCCGCGTTCAAATTATATATTAGTATATACTTTTTTTCTTCTTTAGCCATGAAATTTAAGACATTCAATGATCAAATGACTATGTATAAATGAAAATTATGTATTTTTTCTTATCAATTATTATTTGAAAACACATAAAAAAATTTAAAAAATTTCTGATCCAAACTGTCGACCTCAACCGCCCAAACTGCTGAACCGCCGACCTGAACTGTCGTGATTTTCCTTGTCAAATATGCGATTTCGGTTTCTAATTTCTCAAACCACCAACCCGCATGGTTTGAGGTTTAAAATGAAAAAACTGACCCGAACCTCACTGTGAACACCTCTAATAAATTATAAATAGTATAAGGGCTTGAATGAAATTATTATTATATATAATCAATTTTTAATGAGAGATCGATCATTTTATTAAGTTACGCACCAACCAAAAAAAATGTAAATTTTAATCCTTTATATAAATTGTGATTTGTGTAATAGATATTATCAATTTTTTGAATTTATACTTGATTTTTGGATAAATTAATATTCAACTAATATGTTTTTCAATGACTTAAATTATTTTAAGGAAAAATTTGTTTATTATGCGAGACTCAGAGTCCCTCGGGGATCCTCATCATATCCCTTAAAACAATTACGATGGGATGATGACATTTAAAAATTATCGCGGATAGATATGAAGATGTTGATCCTCTCCCCTCCCCTCGCCATTGTCATTCATGCTGTCTTTATTTAATCTATATTATACTATTAATCATAATGTAAAAAAATTACTCTCATTGATTCAAGGTGAATAGTGAGCTCTCCTTATTTTGGGGAAAACCATTGAATTTTGGATAAGTTGAAATTAAATGTAGAAGGTGAAAAGTGTGTTTAGTTAAGTTGCATTCATGCATTTTGATTAAATTGGAATTAAACGTAGAAGGTGGGATGTGTGTTTTGTGAGTGAGATCTAATGTATTTTAGTTAAATGGAATCTAAAACTGTTTAGTTAATGGATTTATTGAGGTTGTTTATAAAAATTAATTTCTTCATAATAGTTATTAAATATTTCAAGGGCTATTGAGATTCTAATTATTGTTTTATTTTGAGTTCAAATGCTTTTTGTATTTAATTGTGCTTGATGTATGAAATTATGAATTGATCTTGAATGCATAAATAGAATTTCATGTTTGGGTTTCGTGTTGATTTATAATCTTATTTTTCCGTCATTAATTAATAATTAGCTTTTCGGTCGTCAATATATTGGCGTAGACTCTCAGTTTAGTTTGTTTCGATTTTCATAATTTTACAATAATAATTACAATCACAAATCATACACCGATAATCAAAATGAACATGCGCATCACGTGGGCTATAAACTAATTATATATATGAAAAGACCAACAAATGGATTTTGCTCGTTGAGGAGTGCTGCGCATTCGTTAGCTTCAGTGTTAGACACCTTTTTTTTTTGAATTTGTTATAAAATAAGAGAGAAAATTAAGAAAATAATACCTTGTAAAGCTGCAAGCTTTTCTTCTTATTGATTTTTGAATGAATCAATTATACAAGATTTACTCTATATTTATAGAGATAGGTTTAGGTTAATATTATTATCCCTAATCAATGTGGGATAAGTTAAAACATAAAAGACAAGTGTTGGGGACCGTCTAATTTACAACACTCCCCCTTGGGACCTATCACTTTAATTTTACAATAATTGATCTAACACTGCCTCATTAAAACCTTGCCAGTAAAACCTAATGGGAAAAAAAAAACTGGTCGAAGGAAAAAGAGTACAATGCGCTTTTATCCAACAATATTTCTTGATGTCAATGATTATACTCCATCTGATGAAATATTATCAAGATAATTTGCTCAGTCGGAGCATGCCAATGCTATATACAAACTTCTCAAATGTTGATGTCGGTAAAGCTTTAGTAAATAAGTCTGCAAAATTATCGGTTGATCTTATTTGCTTGACATCAATTTGCTTGCTCTACTGGAGCTCATGAGTATAAAAGAATTTAGGTGAGATGTGTTTGGTTCTGTCTCCCTTGATGTACCCTCCTCTGATTTGTGCAATACATGCAACATTATCTTCATATATAACTGTTGGAATATCTGTGGCAGAATTTAAGTTGCATGTGCTCTGAATGTGATGTATAAGTGACCTTAACCATATACATTCCCTGCTTGCTTCATGTAATGCAAGTATCTCTGAGTGATTGAATGAGGTAGTAACAAAAGACTGTTTTGTAGATCGCCATGAAATTGTTGTATTATTATAGGTAAAAACATACCCTATTTGTGAACGTGCCTTATGAGGGTAAGAGAGATATCCTGCATCAGCGTAACCAACAATGCCTGGATTTTGTGTTAGCTCATTTGAATAAAACAATCCCAAGTCTTTAGTGCCGTGAAGATAACGAAAGATATGTTTGACACCATTCCAATTTCTTCGAGTTGGTGCAGAACTAAATCTTGCCAATAAATTAACAGAAAATACAATATCCGGTCTGGTGCATTGAGCTAAATACAACAAGGCACCAATTGCACTAAGATATGGTACTTCTGGACCAAATATCTTTTCATTATCTTCTTTATGACGAAATTGATCCTTTTTAGGATCGAGAGATCAGACTACCATGTGAGTACTTAATGAATGAGCATTATCCATGTTGAAACGTTTGAGAATTTTTTCAATATATGCAGACTGATGGATAAATACTCCGTTAGTTTTATGCTCAATCTGCAAGCCGAGACAATATTTCGTTTTTCCCAAGTCTTTCATCTCAAATTCTCTTTTCAATTATTCAACAGTTTTTAGAAGCTCTTCAGGAGTTCCAATTAAGTTCATATCATCGACATATACTGCTATAATGGCAAATCCAATTTCGGACTTTCTAATAAATACGCATGGGCAGATAGGATCATTTATATATCCTTATTTCATCAAATATTCACTCAAACGATTATACCACATGCGTCCAGATTGTTTCAATCCGTATAAAGATCGTTGTAACTTGATTGAACATAGTTTACGATCAATTGATTTATATGCTTCAGGCATTTTCAATCATTCAGAGACTTTCATGTAAATATCAGTGTCAAGTGACCCATACAAATATGATGTCACTACGTCCATAAGACAATGTCCAATCTTTCAGAGACTGCCAAACTGATTAAAAATCGAAACGTAATGGTATCCATCACTGGAGAATATGTATCCTCATAGTCAATACCTGGTCTCTGCGAGAAACCTTGTGCAACTAGTCGCGCTTTATATCTAATGATTTCATTATGTTCATTACTTTTTCGTATAAACACCCATTTGTAACCAACGGGTTTGATATCTTCAGGTGTCTAGACTACAGGTCCAAATACTTCACGTTTGGCTAAAGAAGTCAATTCTGCTTGAATTGCTTCTTTCTATTTAGGCCAATCGTGTCTTTGTCTACATTCATCGACAGTTTGAGGTTCAAAATCATTTGCAATTTCAGTAGCTACTGTATATGAAAACACATTGTCGATGGTTATTTCATTTCGATCCCACAGTTCTCTTGTATAAGTATAATTTGTAGATTTTCCTCATTTTTGGAATTTTGAGCCTCTTCAGGGGTTGATATCTCTTCAAGGACTATCAGTTCTTCTGGAACTGGTGATTGAGAAGATGTGGGTATATTCATTGCTCGAGCATTATTTTCAACAGGATCCGAATCTCTCATTTTCCTCTTCCGGGGAATAGTATCTTTGGAACCAAGTGGTCTACCACGTTTCTGACGTGCAATAGATGATTCATTAGCTGCATTTACACTAGATTGTTCAACATGAATAATCACCCGAGCTGGTGTATTAGCAGCTGGTATATGAGACTTGGTTACTTTTGCAGCATCTATAAATGCATCTGGTAATTGATTTGCAATTTGTTACAAATGGATTATCCTTTGCACTTCATTTTCACATTGGCTGGTGCGAGGATCTAAGTGAGACATGGTAGGAACTTTCCAAGAAAGTTCATGCCTTGCTTATGGAGGCTCTTCCTTTTCTCCTAATGGTGGAAAGATTGTCTCGTCAAAATGACAATCCGCGAAACGTACGGTAAATAAATCATCTGTTAAAGGTTCCAAATATATGATAATTGAAGGTGAATTAAAACCAATATATATCCCCAAACGACGTTGAGGTCCTATCTTTGTATGTTGTGGGGGTGAAATTGGAACATATACAGTACAACCAAAAGTGCGTAGATGGGAAATATCTGGTTGGTGACCAAGAACAAGTTGGATTGGAGAATATTGATGATAAGTTGTGGGTCTAAGGCGAATTAATGCAGCTGCATGTAGTATAGCATGCCCCCATGTAGAAATTGGTAATTGAGATTGTAACAATAAAGTTCGTGCAATTATCTGAATTCGCTTGATCAATGATTCTGCCAATCCATTTTGTGTATGTACATGTGGAACTGGATGTTCAACATCGATTCCAACTGATGTACAGTAGTCATCAAATGTCTTGGATGTAAATTCACCAGCATTATCTAATCGTATGGTTTTGATTGGATAATCTAGGAATTGTGCCTTTAATCTAATCATCAGGGCAAATAGCTTGGCAAATGCAATGTTACGTGAGGATAACAAACAAACATGTGACCACCGTGCAGATGCATCAATCAAAACCATAAAGTAACGGAAATGTCCACTTTGTGGATGAATTGGTCCACAATGTCTCCTTGAATCCTTTGTAAGAATGATAGGGATTCAAGGGCAATCTTAGATGGAGATGGGCGTATCACAAGTTCGCCTTGTGAGCAAGCAGTGCAATTGATCTCATTTGTCAATAGAATCTTTTGGTTCTTTAATTTATGCCTATTGGAATTTTCAATTATTCTACGCATCATCGTAGCTCCTGGATGACCAAGACGAGCCATAACATAAACATCTTTGGATTATTGAACTTCTGGTTCATCACTACATGACTTTCTATTGCATTTATGATTGTATAATACAATCCAGATGAGAAAGCCGGAAGTTTTTCCAATATATATTTCTTACCTGAGATATTTTTGGTAATACATATATATTCTATTTTGTTTTCATCTAAAGTTTCAATATGATACACATTTCTGCGAATATCTTTGAAACTTAGCAGATTTCTACTGGACCTGCCTGAATATAGAGCATTTTCAATGTATAATTTTGTTCCACTTGTTAATAAGATTATGGCTCTTCCAGAGCCTTCAATTAGGTCTACAGGCCCAGATATAGTGTTTACCTTTCCTTTATATAATTTTACAAGGCCGAACCTAAAGTTCAGCAAGCAATTGCCTTTTTCTATGATCATTACAACAAAAGACTGATGGCTTTGAATCATAAAAGTCAATTGATTCTTATATCAGGCCTGAAGCTTGAATTCATGATTGACATGCAGCATGATCAAGCCTAAAGCATGATCAATCCATGCGGCCATGAGGATATTTTTTTCTTTTTTCTAATGAGTCTGCAGGAACGATTGTGTGTCCTGTTGATCTTTTGATGTTTGATTTTTTTATGTTTATTATATTATTTAGTGTTAATTATTGGTTATTTTGCCGTTATTGTTATGCTTTGATTGCTAAAAAAAACAAGGGACTGAATTTTGCCATTCATCATAAACAAGCAAGATCTTGATGATTAATTACATTATCTTACTGGCCGTGTTATCATGATCATAGGTTGCATATCATCTTACGGCCAGAAGCCATTCGATAAATTAGATGCATATGTAAATGATGATAATAAGGCTGGAAGTCATTTTACCACATGTGGAGTTTGATTCACACAAGGCCTGAAGCCTTGAGCACTTAAAAGGATGATGAATTTGAATATGGCTAAACCGGCTATTCTTCCGGGATCTCATACATTTTTGTTGATGATAAAATAATGTGCGGCTATATAAATAAGGCCTGAAGTCTTATTTTACATGTATCCAGTAGAATGCATCATAAATTTTTTTTTTTTAGCATAAATAAATCAGAACCTGAAGTTCTGAATTTAAATATTAAATTAGAACCCGCAGTTCTAAATCACTATGTCATGTTCTTATTGTTCTTATTAGTATGCTCTGTGGTTGCCATTAATTTGGATCCTCCACACCAGAAAATAAAAACTATTTTTTTAAAATTATTATATTAGAACCTGCAGTTCTAGATCTACAAAACCCGAAGTTCTATAATTACACTACAATTAACAAACATGAAGTTCTAATCTCAATCAACATTAGATTAAAACCTGCAGTTTTAAATCTATCATAGAACTTGAAGTTCTGAATATACAATATAATATTTATGAACTTGCAGTCTAAATATATGAATGATATTTTTTTTTACTTCGCAATTAGTTTTGTTTAAATATTTATTATTATGACATTTATATTTTTTTTTATTTACAAGGAATCTTGAAAATGTCAAGTCTCATAAACATGCAAATTCCCGCACTCGAAGTTTCCGGAAGAAACTATCTCTCCTGGGTTTTGGATGCCAAAATGCATTTGCGAGCAATGGGCCTCGAAAGCACCATAAGCCAAGGAAATCAAACATCCCTGCAGGATAAATCAAAGGCTATGATCTTTCTTCGTCATCATCTTCACGAGAGCCTGAAAGCTCAATACCTGACAATTGAAGATCCATTGACTTTATGGAATAACCTGAAAGAGAGATATGACCATCAAATGGATATCTTCCTCCTTAGAGCAAAATATGAGTGGACAAATCTGAGGTTGCAGGACTTCCAAAAGGTTTCAGACTACAACTCTGAGTTGTTTCGCATCACATCACAGCTGAAATTGTGTGGTGACAATATCATTGAAGAAGACATGCTTGAAAAAACACTCACTACATTTCATGCAAAAAATATGATTCTGCAACAACAATATCGGGAGCGTCGCTTCAGAAAATACTCAGATTTGATATCCTGCCTCCTAGTTGCTGAACAAAATAATGAGTTGCTGATGAAGAATCATGAATCACGACCAACTGGATCTAAGTCATTCCCAGAAGCGAATGCAAACACACATACGAATAATGGACGTGGTCGGGGAGGTAAAAGAGGACGCGGAGGGCGTGGTTATCGCCCCCGTGGTGGTCATAATAACTCAGGTCAACAAAACAAAAAGTATGGACAACACCAGAAGTGAAATGTCTATAAAAGAGATAATAAAGATTATGATGCGGAAAAGAAATCTATGAAAAATAATAATGATCAAATTTGTTATCGATGTGGAGGAAATGGACATTGGTCACATATCTGTCGTGCTGATAACGTGTTATAAAAAAAAAGATCATATTACTGCCAAATGTCGTAAATTTTTTGTTTATCAATAATAAGGGCATAGATAATCAGAATAAATCAACATGATATTAGTATTTTCTGATTGTAGGATAGTTGATATCATAAACTACTAGCATAAGTTTACTTGCTTAATATAACACATGGGTGTTTATGATAATTATAAATATACCGAACTAACCCACAAGAGTTTCTATGGAAGACTTTTGGTGAATGATTGTATGAACTAATCTTGTGACCGGAGATCTTCACTAACCTTGTATATGAATTATGTAGTTTTGATGTCGATATTAGTCTTATTAATAGGGGAGTGATTGGGTAATATAAGAAACATATTATGATTTTGAAAGATACAACATATGACCATCAAACTCATGATAAATTTTTTTTTAGAAGAGTGTGTATCTATTTGTGCAGTTGATATATGTGATGATGCAAGACCATGGCTAAGAAGATTTTTGATTAGGGACATTCTTGTATTAATTGTAATACTAGTGGGATTATGAACAATACTAAATCTTGGACTAATGTAATAGGAACATTAATACTCTAAGTCACTAGTGGGTGCATATTGGACGAAGAATCATATCATAGGATTTTATTACAGACAAGTTTTAGGAATCATGATGAGACATACATAAAATTTGTGGGTCTCAATTGTTGCTAAAAAACACACAAAGTGTATATATAGAGTTAGAGTTAGCTATTTTGGTAGCCAATCACTTCTATATCAGCCCGAGGCTTATTTGAGAAGGATATATTGACATATTAATGTCAAACTTAGATCCCTACCATTTTTACAAAATCCTACAATCAAAAGATTTTAATTCCAAAATATAAAATCATTCCAAGGCCAAATTGGCTCGTCGATTTGTCAAAATGGCTAGCTGGTTTGTTTCAAAATCCTGTAATCAGCTTGGCTTTGCCTAAACCGATTTTACAAAAACTGGCTAGCAATTTTCTCAAAATAGCAAGCCATTTTGCTACTGGTATAGGGTTTAAGATTTCACCTTGAGGTTCTGGGTTCGAATCCAGGGGGTGCACTTCTTGTAAGAGCCTGGGATAGCCGGTGGTTTTACCTGCGCCCGGCCCAGAATGGGTGGTTTGGTGGCGGGGTTTCCATCGTTTCCAAAAAAAAGTGGACCAAGAAACCAATTTATTGATTTGGCTAAACTGGTTTAGCAAACCGATTAGCTATTTTCTCCGACTAATAAGTCATTTGTCCAAACCAGATTTTCGATTTCAACCTCGAATCTCTCTTTATCTGATGTCAAGAAATCCCGAATGATTCCGAAATATGTCATAACACATTTTACATCATTTCACTATATAATGTGACTGTAGGGTCTCGTACTTATACTGTGTGATCCATTAGATTCTTGCTCCAGTCGTGCATGAAATTAAACGTGATAAATTAATTGTACATAATCTATTCTCAATGAATGTGATTATATGGTTGTCATATTCAAATGGTCACAAGTGACACCTAACAATATATCATGACCCTCGAAATTTTAAAAAAATATAACCATTTCGTAGATGATTCATGTATAATACAATCTTTTACCCAATCCAACATCCCACCATATAATCTAGAGTATGAAACGTTTCTACTCTAATAGTCAATTGTTTAGTATTGACCATAATCCCATATGCAATATGAGTATTTCTCTACCCGGAATTATTCTTTTATGGCCATTTGCATCATCACATATGTCAACTGCACAATAGATTGTTAACTCACTAACATAAGTTTATCCTGAGTTGTGTGATCCTCTATCGTTTCTTCTACAACATTCATATGTTCATTATGTGATTCCCCTATTAGTAGTCCACAAATACGACATATATCATCGTTAAAATTAAATAACTTACATACAATATTAGTAATGGTCTCATGTCTTAGGATTAGCTCATACATAGACACATGAGATAAATGCATCTCTATATATTATTTTAAGCATTCAGACAATATTAGGCCTGTTTAGTGTACTTGTTAATTGCCATAAGTACCAATGTATTATACCAATCGTTTGAATCATATTATTAGTTTATGAGATGAGTCATCCCACAAGTGGACGGTAATAATAACATGTTATTATGTACGAATTATCAATGCCCTTATTATTGATAATCCCACGATTATGAACATTTATGAGTGATAGAATCTCAAAAACCAAAGCTTTGTTTGGTTCCTATACACTAACAAGACTTTATAAATACATAAAGACTTGTATAACAAATTAATTGCCATTTTATTAATTCAATATAAGTTTAAGACTGTTAATATTTTAGTCCTAATCTAATATACTTATGGCATATTACTAACAGAATATGATGGTTATTGTTGGTATTACGCCCTATTTCATTGGATTAGGATTGTAATGATCACTTTATAATCTTATATTAAATGAAATAAAATGAAATTTATTGTACAAGTTGTCGTTTATCATAACTAAAATTAATTATATAATAATGTCTTTGGAGTGATTTATGTATGAACCAAATGAAACTTTGGCTTATGAGATCCTATCACTCCTAATATTGATAATCGATGGATTATCAATAATAATGACATTGATGATATAGATATACTAACATAATGTTATTTTCGCCCACTTACGAGATAGATGATTTCATAAGTTACTAGCATAGTATAAGTATTTTTATAGAAGGAAAACACCCTTCAAAGTTTACTTCATTAATGTGATTCTGTATTATTTTGATAAGGGAAATCCTTTTTTCCCCCTCTCTCTAAGCATGAGCTTTAACAATTATGGAGAGAACATTATAGGAATCAAATTTGAGATCTCATAATGTCTTAACAATTTGTGATCTATATAAGAATATGTACCACTGTTAGTGGTAAAGCATATAAATATACTTTGAAAAGTCAGATGTATTTTAAAACTGTTTAATGTATATTAATATTTTTGTTTATTTCGTCAGTGTCCATTTCTTTCACATAAGTGTTACTTAGCAAATTATAATGTTATATGATGATATAAATGTGTTTTAGTAGGTTAATGGATATAGAAGATATAAAAACTGGTGTTGTGGAGGGGGTATATTTAAGTGAATATAATTCTATAGAACTTGCACTCCCCAATTTATTTTCACATATGAGGTTGAAATTTGGTAACAAGAGTATTAAGGTTGATAAGATAATGATCAAATATTCACCCTTGTGCGCCCCTAATGCTTCTGGTTTGGTTAGGGTAAATATATATGATCGGCGATTAGATGGCAGCGACGTATTACAAGCCTATTTTGTCTTTCCTGTCGATTGTCAATGTGAGTTGATATATTATGGTAACAGTTATTGTTCTGTCCATGATAAAAACGTTCCATGGCTTGTTAAGTATCAGCTGGAGGAATCTAATATAAAAATGGGAGTTACTTACTGTAAAATGAAGGGTTATTTAAAGTATTCTACTAGCAAAATGCCCAAAGATAGTGCTCTATGTGCTCCTGTAATTCAAGTGATATCTAAGAAATACACAAGCGATAATGTTGATGCATGGCATTGTGCTCCTAGCAAAGTAGTGTCTATACTAGACAGATCTTTGCCGGTATCTATTCCCGATAGGAGAAGGGATATGTTGTTGGGTGGTTTTGGTGAGAGTGGATCAGCTATTGAAGAACGAAGAGGCCGATTAAGCGTTTCTGATTATGATATGCGTATGTTAGAGGGTGATATTGATCCAGGACTATCTGTATCTGTTGGAAATCTTCCAAATATTTATTAAGGGTAGAATTGTCCTTTTTGAGTAATTGGGTGCTTGTGAGGGGTACAACCCTTTGGAGGGTTGCACCCCACCCCAAAGGGTGCCCTATTGGCATCCTTACATGTCTTATATAAGGAGGCATTATACTCATTACAAAAGATAAGGGAAAATCCAAATATTGAAAGAGACATTTTGTTTTGTTTTTTGGTTTTGAGAGAGAGTTCCACCATTTCCTAGTTTGTATACTTGTCAAGGAGTGCTCCTTGGACAAGAAGGAACCAAGTTATCCTGGGAGGACATTGGCCAATTGCGAATCCGTAAAGCACCTGTGACGGGGCCAGTAAGTTCTTAAGATTGTTACACTGAGAACGAAGTTGCATATCAACTTGGCAAGTAATCAAAAGAATCAGAAGTGATAGTGGTGGTGAATATGTTTCATCATTCGGTGAATATTGTTCTGTGCACGGAATTATTCACGAAACCACTGCTCCTTATTCTCCTCAACAGAACGAAATTGCGGAGCGCAAAAACCGAACGTTGAAGGAAATGATGAATGCCATGTTGACAAGTTCTGGTTTACCTCAGAACTTGTGGGGGAAAGCCCTGCTTTCCGCGAACTACGTTCTGAACAAGCTTCCTCACAGAAGATTGGACAAGACACCATATGAGTTGTGGAAATGTTATGTACCTTCCTACAAATATCTGAAAATGGGTTTAAAACCGATGAGTATGATAAGTGTATATACGCCAAATCAACTCAAGAATGATATGTCATTGTATGTCTCTATGTAGACGATATGCTGATAATTGGTAATAATCATGAGTTGATTCAGTTTACCAAGAAAGTGTTAACCAGCAAATTTGATATGAAAGATTTGGGAGTAGCTAACCTAACTCTTCCTCTATCAAAGAATACTGGCTTAAGCATATCGCAATTAGAGTATTCAAGGATCATCGGAAGTCTGATGTATCTCACGAATTGCACACGAAGTGATATCGCTCAAGCTGTGAATAGGCTTAGCAGATATACTAGCAATCCAGGACATAACCACTGGAAAAGCCATAGTAAGTGTTTTTGAGGTATAAGAAACTTCAAAATATGGGCTACATTACGAGAGATATCATGTTGTTCTAGAGGGATACAGCGATGCTGGATATCTGATATAGTGGATTCCAAATCTACGGTTGGATTTGTTTTCACACTTGGTAATGCAGCCGTGTGATGGAAATCCTCGAGGCAAACATGTGTTGCCCGGTCTACTATGAAATCAGAGTTCATAGCATTAGACAAAACAGCGGAAGAAGCAGAATGACTTAGAAACTTCCTGGAGGATATTCCTAGTTGGGCCAAACCGGTGCCAACGATTAGCATACATTGTGAAAGCCTATCGGCTATTGGGAGAGCCCAAAACACAATGTATAATGGTAAGTCTCGACACATACGTCGGAGACACAATACCATAGGTCAACTGCTCTCAAGTAGCATAATATCGATCGATTATGTTGAGTCGAAGGAAAACCTAGCGGATCCACTAACTAAAGGTTTTCCTCGAGAGTAAGTTGAGAAGTCATCGAGGGGAATGGGCTTGAAGCCTATAATCTAAGAATTGTCACTGTGGAAACCCAACCTAGTTGACTGGAGATCCCAAGATCTAGGTTCAAAAGGGACAACAGAAACTTTGTGCAATTCAAAACGAGCACTGAAGAGTTTCGTACTCTTTCCCATTCCGATTATGACGCTGAGTGCTGTCTGTCATTGGTTAGGATAAGCTAAGGCTTTTAATGATCACTATATTAGGAGATGAGTCCTAATGGGGGTAAAGACAGATTACCTCTTCATAGCAGATCACCTATTTCAAGTAAGAAGTGAGGCCGCTTCCATGGGAACTTTTAAAGGCGGGTTACCCTAAAGTGCTTGATGAATCCAGGACCGTTGTTCAGGGCCAAAATGAACACAACCGTAGAACGGGAAAATGGTCGAATTAAAGCTGTGTGTTGGCAATTGTCTTGGTTTACACCAACGGCAGAACAGTTCAAGACTATGGGTCACTGGTTTGCCAAGTAAATCCGATTGTCACACACTAGGAAAGGTTCAAGGCGAAAGCTACCTATTTCGATGCAGCTTTAGTTCATGGTAACTCTCTCAAGTGTCTCCTTGAATATTTGAAGAATTGTGGGGGATTGTTGGAAATCTTCCAAATATTTATTAAGGGTAGAATTGTCCTTTTTGAGTAATTGGGTGCTTGTGAGGGGTACAACCCTTTGGAGGGTTGCACCCTGTACGTGCCAAATTTGGGCCAGGGGTAAAATTGTCTTTCCAAATCAAACCCAATATCAGATAAGTCCATGGACAGAAATGTTAAATACCAGAAAGCCCAAGGTAAAGCCCAAGAAAACCCTTATTCCACTAGCAGATAAAGAATCCACACGTAAAGCCAAGACCTTACCTAACATTCCCCACTTACCCTAAACATAATTATATTGCTCCACTTTGATCATTAAATAGTGATATCTTAGCACATTGTGGGACTTATGCCAGCTGCTAAAGTCACTCATCTTTATCTATAAATTACAACACAATTCGAGAAACAAGGGGGGAGCAAGCCTGACTTCTCTCTTATAGCTTCTGCTCTCTGACACAAGCTCTCAGAGCTTCACATTTCTTAAACACTTCATTCCGCCCTCACGGCCACACCAAAGAAGGTCATGGTAATAGTAAGCTTTGCTTTCACATTTTACTTGTTCACTGCTCATTTCATACTACTGACTTGAGCGTCGGAGTGCCCCCGGCACCCCCACACCGGTGGGTAGTCTGCTCCCGCTCACACTCTACCTTTGTCTTGCAGGATCGCTAATGCCCCCAACCTACAAATTCTGATTGTGGACCTCGGCCGAAATCCAGCATCCACAATTTGGCGCCCACCGTGGGGCCTTAGCGATTCTTAGCAAGCAAAGACTCATCAGTCTAAATCCTTACAAACACAACTACACATGGCTTCAAGGTACAAACAGAAACCAGACAAAGTGGCCATTAAAGGAAATTCATCCTACAATAGAGACCTCCCAGACGACAAAGTAGAGGAGGCCAAGACAAGTTAAACAACAGCTCATTTCCCATAGTGAAAATGGAGCCCCACTCGACAAAAGCCACATACAAAAGCCAAGCACTAACTTCCAAAAGGAAGCAGCAAGCCGAAACAAAACCAAGAGAAGATGTCCCACGAAGATGCTGCCACACGCCACCTTTCCCCATACTGCCATACTACATAAAAAAAAAATATTGAAAATTCATGTAAAGAGAGCCCCCACTCACTCGGCATTTTCAAAGCAGCCATATGCCAGCCCACGCAACAATCTGTGGAACCGAGCATAAGACTTACAAAAAAGATGGTGAATCAACAATCCAAAAAATCCACTCGACAAAGGAAAACAAGCGACAAAAAAAAATTGTAATAAATTAATGCCAATTACCCCAAGCTGAAAGGTTGAATTAAAAAAAAAATGATTTACTACCCACAGAATAAATGAAGCCCCACGCCACATGCAAAGGATGGGTGACCCACTTGACAAAGCCCACATACCATCGTGAGTCCCACATTGGACACCATGCATGAAAGAAGCCCTTATAAATGCACAAGGGTCACGACACTCCCACACACTGGGCGAGGCCAAAAACCCCAGCAGCAGCCAAATACCAATGAGCCCATGAGCCTACGTGCGACTGCTTGCATGGTGCATGGACCAAACTCTCACGTGAAGGAGACATGGAAGTATGAAAGAAGCAACATATCATCTACTTACTAAGACATATAGCATCCTCATTCGACACAAAATAAATACTCTTTTCCTGGAGAGCTATAAAATTGCCCCATGCGCCAAAAGTCCATTCACCACAGTTCATTTTTTGTCGAATGAAGTTTATCATTTGCTCCGAATAATTTTGTTTCACGGACACATGTGTAGTATCACATCACATGGTTCCACTTGACACAGAGTGATCAATATCTAGCTCATTTGATGGAAACCTTATATGGTAGGTATATGGATTCTCCCCCAAACCACTAATCATGTTGGCGATTGCAGCCATGCAGTGATACCATTTGACACGAAAAGACCATAACCGATTTGTTCCAAACGACAAACATATACGTAAATATGATCCGATCATTTTATGTCAAATTGGATCCTATGTGAATTTGTCCGTGCATATTGCTTTATCACGTGGAGGAGACAGAGAAACATAAGCTATCATTCACTCAATCTCACATTTGTAGTATGAAATCAAAGCCAAGCAACAAAATTACATGCTACACTACATCAACAATAACTCAAGCTTTGTAAATTCAATTGATCATTGGCACACTGTCATGAGGCTTCATAAGACACTACACGAATGAAGCTCAGGAATTAGAAAGATGGTTCATACTATACTACATGAAGGCTCAGAAGACATTGAAAGATAATGACCCTCTCGAGACAACACAGATGAAATTTCATCTCCAAATCACATGAAAGGTTAGACATCATCTTCATGCTACGTTGATTTAATATTGCAAATTTCATACTACATATGGAATCTTTTATCATGCCTAGTAGAATGAATGACTCTATTGATCTCCTTTAGGTCCAATCGACCAACTTTTATTAGGTTGGGTAGTATGGAAATTTTGTGTGACTTTCATCAAAGTTCTTTCCATTGTAGTATCATTGACCTTATTCAAGCCTTGTATAATTAGTAAAGACCTTGATTGACATTCACCTCTTCCATACTACATATGAAGACAATCATCTCCACACTACGTAGTGATATTATCATCCACTCTAGACTACATGGATGGATTTCCATAAACTCTAGAAAGCATTGGAAGAGCCCCATGGACCTTCATCATGTTCATTCGACTGTAGTCTCATGACCTTCATCAAGTCAGGTAGAATGAAAATAGTTTTGGACCTTCATCAAGTCTAGTAGTGGTGATTCTTATAGACATGCATTAGTTTCATTCAACCGTGTCTCATGCCTTTGTCAGTTCCATTCGACCTTAGTGTCATAAACTTTCATCAAGTTAATTTGTCCCAATCGACATCTACATATGTAGCTTGGGACTTGTTGTTGATCTTATGCATGTATGGCTTGATGCATGATGTTTTTCCCAATCGACATCTACATATGTAGCTTGGGAATTGTTGTAGATACCACATATAGTTATGACTTGAGACTTGATGTTCATCGCAGTCTACATCTACAAGCCTATATCTTGGAACTTGTTGATGAACTTATTCGACAATATACCCATTGTCCTGACCTTCATCTGGTTCAGAGGACTGGGGACATTCCCCATTGACTCATGTAGAGTCAAGTTGAAGACCTGGCCTTCATCTGGTCCAGAAGACATTGTAAACTCCCCTGGTCCTTTGACCCGTAGTATGGGGATTATCATGACTTTCATCAAGTTCAGTCGACTGGGAACATTCCCCATGGCTCAAGTAGAGTCAATATATGACCTTCATCTGGTCAGACGACATTGTAAACTCCACTGGTCCATGACTAGTAGTATGGAGATTATCCTGAACCTTCGTCTGGTTCAGTCGACTGGGGACATCCCCCATGGCTCACAAAAGAGTCAATTGATTATCCTGACCTTCATCTGGTTCAGTCGACTGGGGACATCCCCCATGGCTCATAAAGAGTCAATTGATTATCCTGACCTTCATCTGGTTCAGTCGACTGGGGACATCCCCCATGGCTCATAAAGAGTCAATTGATTATCCTGACCTTCATCTAGTTCAGTCGACTGGGGACATCCCCCATGGCTCGTAAAGAGTCAATTGTTTATCCTGATCTTCATCTGAATCAGTCGACTGGGGACATCCCTCATGGCTCATGTAGAGTCAATATATGACCTTCAACTGGTCTAGAATAATTTGAAGACTCCTCTGGTCCTTGACCAGTAGTATGGAGATATCCTGACCTTCATCTGGTTCAGTCGACTGGGAACATTCCCCATGGCTCAAGTAGAGTCAATATATGACCTTCATCTGGTCAGACGACATTGTAAACTCCACTGGTCCATGACTAGTAGTATGGAGATTATCCTGAACCTTCGTCTGGTTCAGTCGACTGGGAACATTCCCCATGGCTCAAGTAGAGTCAATATATGACCTTCATCTGGTCAGACGACATTGTAAACTCCACTGGTCCATGACTAGTAGTATGGAGATTATCCTGAACCTTCGTCTGGTTCAGTCGACTGGGAACATTCCCCATGGCTCGAGTAGAGTCAATATATGACCTTCATCTGGTCCAGAAGACATTGTAAATTCCCCTGGTCATTTGACCCGTAGTATGGGGATTATCCTGACCTCCATCTGGTTCAGTCGACCGGGGACATCCCCCGTTGGCTCATGTAGAGTCAAGTTGAAGACCTGACCTTCACCTGGTCAGACGATATTGTAAATTCGCCTGATCCTTTGACCCGTAGTATGAGGATTATCCTGACCTTCATCTGGTTCAGTCGACCGGGGACATCCCCCATTGGCTCATGTAGAGTCAAGTTGAAGACATGGCCTTCATCTGGTCAGACGATATTGTAAATTCCCCTGGTCCTTTGACCCGTAGTATGGGGATTATCCTTACCTTCATCTGGTTCAGTCGACCGGGGACATCCCCCATTGGCTCATGTAGAGTCAAGTTGAAGACCTGACCTTCATCTGGTCAGACGATATTGTAAATTTCTCTGGTCTTTTGACCCTTAGTATGGGGATTATCCTTACCTTCATCTGGTTCAGTCGACCGGGGACATCCCCCATTGGCTCATGTAGAGTCAAGTTGAAGACCTGACCTTCATCTGGTCAGACGATATTGTAAATTTCTCTGGTCATTTGACCCGTAGTATGGGGATTATCCTGACCTTCATCTGGTTCAGTCGACCGGGGACATCCCCCATTAGCTCTTGTAGAGTCAAGTTGAAGACATGGCCTTCATCTGGTCAGAATACATTGTAGATTCCTCCGGTCCTTTGACCCATAGTATGAGGATTTTCCTAAACTTTCATCTGATTCAGTCGACCGGGGACATTCCCCACAACTAAATGTCAAGCAAAATTGAAGACTTGGACTACTCTTACTCCAAACGATATTGAATTCACTCTGTCGTATGAAAAATGAACTATGCATTCTTGACAGGTACTCTTACATCTTGTTTCATTCGACATGTACAGAAATACTCTCCAAGTCAAGGACTCTTGACTTAGAGAGTAGGGGACAAACTGTACGTGCCAAATTTGGGCCAGGGGTAAAATTGTCTTTCCAATCAAACCCAATATCAGATAAGTCCATGGACAGAATGTTAAATACCAGAAAGCCCAAGGTAAAGCCCAAGAAAACCCTTATTCCACTAGCAGATAAAGAATCCATACGTAAAGCCAAGCCAAGACCTACCTAACATCCCCCACTTACCCTAAACATAATTATTTGCTCCACTTTGATCATTAAATAGTGATATCTTAGCACATTGTGGGACTTATGCCAGCTGCTAAAGTCACTCATCTTTATCTATAAATTACAACACAATTCGAGAAACAAGGGGGGAGCAAGCCTGACTTCTCTCTTATAGCTTCTGCTCTCTGACACAAGCTCTCAGAGCTTCACATTTCTTAAACACTTCATTCCGCCCTCACGGCCACCCAAAGAAGGTCATGGTAATAGTAAGCTTTGCTTTCACATTTTACTTGTTCACTGCTCATTTCATACTACTGACTTGAGCGTCGGAGTGCCCCCGGCACCCACCACACCGGTGGGTAGTCTGCTCCCGCTCACTCTACCTTTGTCTTGCAGGATCGCTAATGCCCCCAACCAACAAATTCTGATTGTGGACCTCGGCCGAAATCCAGCATCCACACACCCCACCCCAAAGGGTGCCCTATTGGCATCCTTACATGTCTTATATAAGGAGGCATTATACTCATTACAAAAGATAAGGGAAAATCCAAATATTGAAAGAGACATTTTGTTTTGTTTTTTGGTTTTGAGAGAGAGTTCCACCATTTCCTAGTTTGTATACTTGTCAAGGAGTGCTCCTTGGACAAGAAGGAACCAAGTTATCCTGGGAGGACATTGGCCAATTGCGAATCCGTAAAGCACCTGTGACGGGGCCAATAAGTTCTTAAGGACAGAGATCTTCTCGACTTGGATTGTTTCTATAATCTCAATTTCCAGGTTTTGTCTTCAAGTTTTTCTGGCTTTAGGGTTTTGCATCTAGATCTACTTTTGGAAGTTTGATCCGTTTGATTTGCATGTTTATATTACTGTTTAATGACACATATTTGCTAACAGTATCAGAAGTCTGTATGAGGAGAGAGGAAACATATAGGAGAGGTTCAGTTGTCATGCATCCAGAAGAATTATCAGCTTTTGGTTTGAGTAGGAGGTCCATATTTTGAAAGTGTTACAATTAAGTCAGTGAAGAATTAGATAATTGCAAAGAAGGGTCTATCCACAAAGTTGCACGCTCTTATACCAATGTATAGATTTGTGGATTAGGCTTATTTATAGTGAAAACCTTGTAATATTACTAAGGTTTTCCACTTGTCGATTCCTTCACGATTCTTTACCCATTGGTTGAATCGTCCTGGGTTACATCATCCTGAGTCAATTCTTTCTTCATTCTTCGTCCTAAATGACGCTATACCTCTTTATCATTTAGTAATTATTTTCCCGTTAACAGAAACCATTTACATTTTCATAATTTATAGATTTATTTTTTAGTCATGCATATGGAAAAACTTCATGTAGTATATATGGACATGTGAACCCATAATGAGTATTAAAAATCGGCGCGGCTCTGTGTAACAATCGATCGTCTCCACTAACACTCATAATCGTCATCACTTGCGCACAATCGTAGCCTTTGATTTGGATTTTTTTTTCTCTTAAATTAAATTCAAAGTCGTAATAAATCGTTAGTTGATTGGTAACAAACGTTACTTACATTGTGATTCACGGAACACGTACACATTGCGTCACTGCCGGCTTCATAAGATCACTTGCAATTTGCAAAGCTCCTATAAAAAACCGGACCCGGCTCTCTCATTCTCACTATTTCAAGAAACCTCTAGACAGTTACCGCTATGGCCATCACGTAAGTTTTACCTTCTTTTTGAATTTCGTAATTTAATTTCGATCATCATAATTCTAACGATCGTGATTTCTTTAATAGAACCCAAGAGAATCTTCCTCCTCCGTTGGATTCCAAGGCCGAGCAACCACCTCTGTTTGATGGAACTATCAGATTGTACACTTCTTACACGTGTCCCTTTGCTCAGCGTGTTTGGATCACCAGAAACTATAAGGTTTAAAATTTATTTTATTTCGAGGAAAAAAAAATCAATTTATGATTTTATTTGTTTGAATTTTGTTGTGTGCTGCTGCAGGGATTACAAGATAAGATTAAGTTAGTTCCCTTGAATCTTCAAGATAGGCCTGATTGGTACAAGGAGAAAGTTTATCCTGCTAACAAGGTGATACATTTTGTCACAAAATAAAATTCGATTGTGAATTTTTTGTATTAATTTAATGTTACTGGTAAAAAAAAATGTGAATTCAGTTTGTTAACATCCGAGTTTCATTTGGAATAGGGAAATTAGTGTAATGATCTTACTAGAGGTTTAGAATCTATTACGAAGCTTTGACTAATATTAGGAGGTTTTTAATGTCCTGTGGAGGGTTTTTAAGATCGATGCAGATATAGAACAGGAAGAGTATTTGATTCTGTGCGTTTATGCCTGACTATACCTGGAATTGATTGTTGCACTTTCGTGTTCATGCAATATTAGGGTCATCGCTGGAGTTATTAACCTATTAGAGTTCTTGTTTGCAGGTCCCAGCACTGGAACACAATGGGCAAGTTATTGGAGAGTCCCTTGATTTGATTAAATATGTTGAAAGCAATTTTGAAGGGCCTTCACTGTTACCTGTTGTAAGATTTGCAGAATTCATTGTTACTTTCTATAAAAGCTTCTCTGTCACTTAAATTCAAAGTTAAGTAATGTTGCGAAAATATTGTAGGATGCTGAGAAAAGAAAGTTTGCTGAAGAATTGTTTTCCTACAGTGATACATTCATCAAGGATGTGTTTACTTCATTCAAAGGAGACCCAGAAAAAGAAGCGGGTAGGATTTTAAACTTGGTGTACTTATTTATGATGGATTGCATTCTGGATTTATTTTGAACTCGCTAAAATTTTATAGGTCCTGCTTTTGATTACTTGGAGAAGGCCCTTAATAAATTTGATGATGGCCCTTTCTTCCTTGGGCAGTTCAGTTTGGTAGGTTGACTTCTCAACCCTCTCAGTTATTTAATGTTACATATGTAGTGATGTTATACAGTGATAGATGCTTCTTCTTGTTTCTTGTTAAGGTATAATATTATTACACATGAAATAAATTCGATTTTGGCTTAAATATTAATACAATGAGTAGTTATTATGTGAAACAAATTAATGCCGTTTGAACAATGTTATGATAGATGATTTGATTACTTTTTCTACGATTATTTATGGAATGATGATCTTCAGGTGGACATAGCCTATATTCCGTTTGTTGAGAGATTCCAGATCTTCTTATCAGAAGTATTTAAGTATGACATCACAGCAGGCAGGCCTAAACTGGCAGCATGGATCGAGGTACATTGAAAAACTCTTCTATCTCCTTTAGTGATTGTAAAATTACTCCCAGGTTATTGGCTCTTGAATAGTAATATATCTTGTCAAAAATCCCTGTGCAGGAATTGAACAAGCTTGATGCTTACAAGCACACAAAATTAACAGATCCAAAAGGGCTTGTTGAATTTTACAAAAGCCGCTTCGTGGTACAATCATTTATATGAATAATCTGATTTTTGTGTTATTATTACCTTCTATCTATATTAATTCTGTAGCCAGTTTGGTGTAACCTCTACAAACTGTTCTATTTTTTGCAGGCCAAGCAGTGAACTTTCAACCAGTCATCTTAGTAGCTTGCTAAATAAGTTGCAGCCTTAGTGAAATCTCTTATAATAAAGCTGTTTTATGAACCTGCGGACGTGGGCTTGTAAATGCTGTTTAAGTTGGTGCCATATTGACATCTCTGCCGATAAAGCTCTGTTATATGTACCTGTATGTTCTTGTTGATGTCTTTAAGTTTCAGTGTTTTGTTAACATGTTTGTCGAGCTTGCATAAATAAAATTTAAGCTACTTAGAATTGTCTTGCTAGTTACTATGTTCATATTTCATCCCTTGTTCAAAAGCTTTGAGAAAGAGATGCTGGTGACTGTGGCTTTACTTGAAACCCTTTTATGAGATTTGATTTAAATATGGATAAGTTGCATGGAATAAAAAAAGTGAAAAGTATATATATTCTCCTGCTAAGCTTGCACACGAGGTATTAGGCTTACTTGCTAGTTGCTGTGCTCTTGAGTCCTTAGAATCCCATCCAAGATGGTGGTCTAGGGACCACTTTCCAAGGAGCGCATCTTAGCAAACAAGTTTATGGAGCTCTGTAGGAAGCATGCCTAGATACAGATTGTCCGAGTTTAGTTAAAAAGTATGAGGAGGATAGAGAGTTTGTAATTTCATCCAAATTCTGTAAGACATGGATGATCAAGTGGATTTCGATATGCTAACTGTTACGGCGGTTTTCAGTGACAATTGCCTATGAATTGGTTGACGTGAGATTCCATATAATCAACTCAGTATTGGTTTAGGTCGAATCTGGATATGATTACGGATTTTGAGTCTATTGTGGTTAGCGAAACTTGTTTTGAGATGATGTGAGTTTAGAGAGTGAGGTCCATAGGTGTATCTAGGCTTTGGTGTGACCCAAATAAAACTCATCTTGCAATTTTGATATGTGATTAGATCTCATAGAATTCTCGGATTGGTCATGGGTTGCTCATTAACGATGAGCCTTGATGTGAACAGTAGCGTGTGAGAGCGGATTATATCAGTAAATAATAGGGAACTAAGGGAGTATAAGAAACAGATCTATGATGGATGTTGTTTTATTGTCTCTGGAAACTCGAGAGAGCAACCATTTTATGTGAAGAAAGTATAGGTTTTGTGGAGAAACCCTAATTGATTAGGATAAGGAAATCCAATTCCTATAAAATAGCATAAATATTTGTGTTGTTCTACATTAATTACTATTTTAATCAAAATACAAAAAAAAAAGCAGTTTTTTATTATTAAAAAACCCTAAGACACTAGTTCCTTCATCATTTAACCTAGGTGCAAAAAGTAGTTTCCCATTTAGTCCTTTTATTGTTGCTTTTAATTTAGTGAGAGAAGGGGAGTTATTTGAATTTTTATCAAATCAAAATGGCAATAGGGATGTGATATGTGGTAGGTGAAATAAATTGCCTTTTTTCTAACTTTTATTTTCTAACACTAAATATCTTTCAAAATATAATTTAAAAAGTTACGTATTATTAATCAATAAATCATAAGATTTAATAAAAGTATCATTATTGATATGTTTTGAGTAAGAGAAAATGGTAAAATTGATCTTATATTTTAAGAGATTCATAAATTTAGATCGGTCATTTTCAAACAATTATATCTCTTTCATCCGAATTTCAAATTACAATTTATAAGATTATGTACACACTTAATATGTATACCTACAATTTTCATTGACGAACCTCTCTCAAATTCAGATATGAGATTTTATTTTCGTATACTACAGTTTTATTCAGAGGATGCTCTACCATGAGCAAAAAATTACCTTAAAGGGTAGTGTGAACGCTTAAAAAAAGAGGAAAAAATAAAAGAAGAGAATAAATGCTAAAGCATAGATCTATGAACTTAATGATAAGATAAATATGTTAAGATACATAGGTAGGTTTGTCCCATTCGAAGTCAGCTTTTGAGATGAAGTTGCTTAGTTGATGAAATTAGGGAACAAACTATAAAAAAGATCAACACACACTTTGAGTTTGATTTAGATAGGTTTAAAAAAATTATGCCCAGATTCTTTTGGAAATGGAAAAGAGTAGGATATATGAGAAACCTACTGAATTTATACAAAAATTTGAATTTTAAGTTAAAGATAAGCACTTTGAAATTTTTTTAACTATATCTTTGAACACTCTCAGAACATATTCATGGGAAACTTACCAAGATTTTTCTAAATTTTTTTCCTTTTGTTATTTTACATGACTGTCTGATTATGTGCATTAGTAAGTGATATTTGTGGGCGTTGTCTCTGTAAGACATCACGAGATTATAACTCGTCCATTAGGACCGCCTAGAAGTTTAAAATCTTGTTATATATGTTAAATGTAATCATGGTCCCTACGAAAATGGCATAAGCTCGACACTAGTAAAATTGTAAGTTTGGAGGTGTGATAAATGGAAATTATATCTATAATCACCACCCTTTATTATGCAGATTTTTAGCTAAATTTGAGTTATTTGAGTGTTGTTAGTCATTTTCAGTTATTGAAAGTTCGTAATAAGCCTAGGTTCTGACCCCATGCAGAATTACACACAATAATCAAGACAAGTCCTAATTACCGTTACTATGGAATTACAACAAGCAACCATAATATCCAACAAATAAAATAACTTGCAGAAAATAAATCAATTACACAAAATCAACACAATAATTTTGGTGAGGAAGTGGAAAATTCGTGCGAGTAAAAAACCACTCCGGGTATCTCGGCTACCAGCTCAATCCATTATATAGAGAAAAACTTACAGCGATGGTCAAGACATATGGTGGCGACTCCACCGACTCAAGTACCTCTAGACTACAAGAACTCAAGGAACTCCTCAAGCTCGTAACCCATGGTTTCTACAGAACCTCTGAAGTCTTTGAGCGGATTGTCTCTGCAAATCTGAATGCCGGAACTCCGACTACCAAACGTCCTCCTAAAGAACTCTGAAGGATTCAGAATTTCGGGTTAAGTTGTGTTGAAGGTTTATTGATTGGTGAAATCACACACATTACGCAAGCGCACATATCACTCAAGTAGTATAAAAATATCGATCCAACGATGACTTAATTTCTCACAATGTTAATTGTTGATGCTACTTATTTACAAGTATCTAATTGGGGTTGGAAGAGATTGTTCATTGGTTGAAGATGGTTTAACTAAATAGATAAATAAAAATAAAAACAAATGAAATTAATAATAAAGAAAATATCTAGGGTTGTGAATCCGCCCAATATTACTCTAATGATGAATTGATTCTCCTATACATATGTAATAAATCAGTTGTTTAACCTGTAACACAAATATATGTAAAAGCCTTTGTCGATGGTCAAATGCAAACACCCAAAGTAACACAATTAACTATATGTCTATGTAAATTAAGAAACTTTGAATTCATTAAGATCAAGTTCCAATTGTGGCTACCCACGCCCGACAGGTATATGTCTATCCTGGAAGATAATCTCTAAGGTGAGATCGTGAGCTATTGAATCTAAGGCTGAAACCAAAAATCCATTTTTCAAGTTCATTTTAAGTTTACCACATCAATCTAATTGATGATCAGTCAACAAGAAACATTAAGGTTAAGATTCAATAAAAAAAAAAACCAATGTATCACACATTATATAAGAAAATCAATTATTAAACTTGTGAATATTGTGCTTCATCACTTCCCTAGATAAAAAATAAAATGTTGGGGGTTAGGGGATCTACCTTTAATATTTCAAATGTAGAAATCTCACTTTATTATAATATAGAAATTGTCAGTGTTACCCGATTAATTAAGTCAAACCAGCCATATAGGCGGTGTTATTATTTGTCCATAAACCAGCCATATAGGTGGTAATCATCTGTCACCTAAAAACCAACCATATAGGCGGTGTCACATATGTCAAATAAATAAAACCAGTCATTTAGGCGGTATCAACATTAATCCAGATTATTAAATTGCAATTTCCATATTATAAAATAAGTGAGATTAATCTACCTTATCATATTAAAGGTTTCACCCTTCCCCCAACGGAAATTAATTACTAAACATAAAGGAAATAAAAACACACACAAAGTATTATTATTAAAAATAAAAATACATTACAAAACTACTAAATAAAACTAAATAAATAAGATACAATCCTTAATCCATTATTAGGAACCTAAGGAAAGTATGAAAATTTTAAATGAAATCAGATGCTATTTATAGGGATTAAATAGCCTGCGCGTCGTGACGCAGAAAGTCCTTCGCGTCGTGACGCGTTGAGATGCTTTCCACGTGTACACGGTTTCGTCCGGAGTCGCGACGCGTGAAGTGTTGCGCGTCACGACGCGTTGAATAGTTGAAAATTCATGTCGGTGGGGTTGCTTTCAGCGGATAATTGAGTTGCGTCGCGACTCGTGAAGGCTTGTGAGTCGCGACGCGTGCCGTGAATTTTCATTTTTGCCCTTTCTGTCTGTTTTTCATCGTTTTAGCCCCGAGTTGATTCCATTGAGTCCCAATACTTTATTTATCTGCAAAATTAATAAAAACACATCAAAATGTTCATAAAACTCGAGAAAGTATACAAAATATTAAGTTAAACTGGCGGTAAATATTGATATATTTTCCACGCATCACACCCCCAAACCTAACATTTTGCTAGTTCTCGAGCAAAACAAACGAAATAAAATGAAATAATCAACTAAGACTAAATTAATCTATGCCACTTTCGTATGGATCACAGTTGCATTTAGTGTATGCAACAAGCCTTTAAACCCCAAGGTGTCCCTAGTGGACGAGTTATAGTCTCGTGAGGGTTTACAGCGACGATACCCACAAACATCAATCATGCACATGAAATCACACATAAAAATAAAATAAACGAAAGAAAGAAATTAAATAAACGAAAATAATAGCTATATATACAATGTCCTCAGAGAATGTCTAGCAACAAAGTTTAGGGGTGTGCATTAATCGGTTTTAACCGATTAACTGAACTGTTCCGACCCATTTTTTATAACGGTTCGGTTATTGTGATTAAATCGGTTTTTACGGTTAAAATTTCTAACTTTTTCGGTTATTCTGTTCGGTTACGATTATGAGGTCCTATAACCGAACCGACCGATTAACCGAAATATATACATGCTTCAAAACCCTAAATAAGTAAATAACAAAATTTCATAGACCGATTGTTAGATAAATTGTTAAAACCAAAAATTATTAAATTATTGGCTATTAAGAAACCCAAAATTTCATAATATTGGGTTAAATATTAAATTTGATGAATTTGAATTTATATTTATGTTAAAATACTTTGTTGAATGTTGAGTTGATGAGTTTATATTTGTTGGACTGGTTAATAACCGAATTAACCAAAACCGACCGAAATATAATGGTTAAATTGGTTAATGGTTATGTGTCATAATATGGTTAAATCGGTTACACATTTACTTAACCGAAAAATTTTGGTTCGGTTAAAAAATCAAGGATTAACCGATCGAACCGACCGATGCACACCCCTAACAAAGTTAAAGGAACCTTCAAAATACATATTACAGCTAAAATTCATTCCTTTGAACAAAGTATCTAAATCAGACTCTAAGTGTGTGTGTGTGAATAGCTCTGTAAACAGCTTTGACTCTAAGTAACTTAACTAGGTGATTTTATCTCAATTCTCAGTAGTTGATGGGTCAAACCAACCTGATTATCTAAAAATTATTTTGTCTGTTACAATATGCGTAAAGTGTGGTATGAGATTTTTTTAAGCTCTACCGTTTGACGCGAACAATCACTGCTTACTGAGGCAAGATGTCCGGTTATTGAGTAAAAGATTTATTATTATCTAACTAACTCAAGTCGTACCGTTTGACGCGAATAATCACTAAGTAAATATTTGATCAGTTTTTTTTAATCATCATCATACCGCACATCATAAATAAATATAGACAGAAACATATATTCAGACAAACGGTCATTCATCATCCACCGATTATTTCAACTAGTCACTTTGTGAATTCCTTATTATCTAACTGCTACAGAACTATTTTCTAGTGCATACGAGTCTGACCTAGATATTATGCTCAAAGTATAGGGTAAAAGTGAAATTAGCATTTATCATTTCCTAGAACTTTTTACTAACACAAACAACCTCATCATTAGACAATTTTTTTAATCAATATAACATGCAAAAATTAAAACATGCATCAAAGAAAACATGCATGAAAGAAAACATAACGGAGCAAACAATAAACATCCAATCCCACCCCCAAACCTAAATCTAGCATTATTCCCAATGCGTTACAAAATAAAATAAAGATAAGTGAACAGTATTATCGTGGTGATTCAAGCCTCAGCCCCATCGTCGTCCTCTGGAAAGTCCGAAATATGGTCGTCACTCATTCCATAATGACGTGACATTTATTGAAGCAGTTGAGCAATGAAATCGACGCGAGATTCCAACCGTTCTACGTGCTATGTCATGGAGCGGGGCCGTGATGGTCGCCGCGCAGGTTGAGGTTACTGTTGTGGTGTTGGAGGTGCTGAAGAGGAACTGACATATGCTGGGGTTCTCTCTGCTCTCAGTTGTTGAACAATTCTTGATGTAAGTGCAGTGGTGGCCTGTATCGATTCTTCTCTTGGGTCCATGGGCACCCCAGCTAATGCACAGAGGTTAGTTATAAGACTGCAATATAAAAGTCCAATCTGTGCAGAGTGTGCTGCCCGAACAATATTGGTCGATATCATCCCTCCCACATCAATGATATGTCCCTCCAGCAGAGAATACAACAAGATCATTCGTTCATTTGTTACATTGGTAATATGGGTGCCAGACAGCAATGTGCGAGTCAGGAAGTGAAACCAAACCTTAGCATCTGGTTTAAGCTATTTTGAGCTCATCTTTAAATATTCCTCGTTGCTGCTCATATCCCAGACAACATTGAGGGTGTAGAGTGTCTGTGTCAGATGAGCCATGTCAAGATGCTCTATGACTGCCGTATATTCGTCTATTGCCATATCGGGCAACCTATAGTACCTATTAATTGTAGACCTATCGAACGAAACATGTTGCCCTCTAACTAAAACCTGGCACGTCCGATGCTCGTAAGCATTGGCGTAAAACTCTCGGACCACAGGAATGCAAACAAAGGTAGGTTATTAACAAAACTTATGCCAGTGTCGGGTGGTGATAATTCTGTCGATTTGGGGATACTGTTCGGGGTCAATGTCAAAACCCCTCTCAATAATTGGGACTTTTTGTCCCATCCCCTTCTCATATCTACGCTCAGCGGCTGCCGACAAAAAATTTATGGCATCGTAACTCAGTCCAGAAGCCGATGTGGTCCGTGATCTCTTAGGGCCCATTTTCAATTTTAAATTCTTACAAAAAATTTCGGCAGCACCTCTCGTAATTTTCAAGTATTTCCAATTATTACTGTATCTTTCTAACACTTCAAAAATCACAAAAATTAACCAAGTTCTGCGCCCCCAATTCTACGAATTTATCAACAAAAACAACAATAAAATTTCCACAAAAACAACTCATAATTTTTCACAATAAATAAAATAAAAAAGAAAAAACGAAATAAAAAGAAGATAGAACTTAAGATTTCACGAATTTGTGTCCAAAATCCGAGATGCTTACACGAAATGGAAGGTTAGAAATGCAATTTAATTGAGGGATTTTGTGTTTGGGTGAAGTTTAAAGTAGATTTTGAGGGATTTGGTGAGTTTAATCAAGGGAAAATATGAAGAAGTTGAGAGAAAATGAGAAAAAAATGGAGATGATTTTGTGAGAAAAACAAGTGTGGGTTATGATTTTAAGGCATCCAATCGTGTGCGCGTCGCGACACAGTGTCTTGCGCTTCGCGACGAGTAGCCCTAAAAATTGGGGGGGTTCGTGTTAGGTTAGCGTCGCGTCGCGACGTGATGGGTTTTACGTGTCACGAAATTGGGCCTTAATTTACTATTTGTCTGCAAAATGCGACTCGTTTGACGAACATATCCACTCAGACGCGTCTCAAGAGTTGACTCCTTACTCTACCATCTCTAATGAATTGAATTTTTATCTTCACGATTTTCTCAAACACTATTCCATGATAATCTCGTTTTCATTGGCTTGCTCTGCTTTAAGTGCTTCGCCTGTGCTTTTTCCTACAAAAATAACAACAAATTAAAAATATTGCAACATGTGTACACAAAATACGAAAAAAATAAAAAATAAAATAAAATTTTTACATTGGTTGCCTCTCTGCTAGCGCTAAATTTAACATCTTCAGCCAGACGGGACTGAAGATCATCATTCAAGGAGGATTCAGCGTAGTTTTGGACGTCCTGGAGACGACAATGCCATGTGCGTTGATTTTGAAGGGTCTCTTCCAACAATGAGGTGGCCAAAAGAATTTTGTTCGACTCAGTGCCCGCGCCACCTTCTTAAACTTTGTAGCTCCATTGTTTGTAAAAGGAATGACATGTGATTAGGTGGTCTTGTATAATGCTTGACTTTGAATGGGAGTGCCATTTTGTCAAGCTTCTGGGCGGTGTCATTGATGTGTACTCCCCAATGTTGTGATGTTATCTCTGGTGTCACGAGTTTTTCAATATGTTCCCACATTTGCTCTGACCTCTGTCCTGCATCTTGCTCCACCTTCTCTACACAGATGTATTTTAGCATTTCTTCATTCAGTTCATCATCCGACATCTGCGCAATGCATGCTCTACGAGTATCATTCTGAGGATGCAAAGATATGTCTGACTGTAGTACTTCATCCTCTGTAGTCAGTACAGGTGTAGGAAACAGAACTCGACGACGCATGTTGTTCTAGGCTCGCGGCCTAGTTGGGAGTACGGAGTAGTCCGCGGGGAACTAAACCGGAGAATAATGGAGTCGCCACCCGGTGTGAACCGGGAAAATGTGATTTAAGGCCGCACTCACCCCTCGCAAGGGAAGACCTCAAACCGTTGGGTTCATAATGGTCCTTTACTTATGCCAATTGTAATGAAAGGATTTGTGCGATAATATAACCAAGTCTCATGCAACACATGTAAGATAATTCAAATGACACACGAATTTGGATACCCATAAACATTAATAGAAACAATGGAAGCACATTACATAAAGAGCTCAAGAAGCGGAAATGAGAATAATAAATGATCAAAGGCGGAAAAACATCAATGAATAAATAACAAATAAAAGGAAGTTAATCAGGCTTATGTGAGTGTTTCCCGAGTGGTACGTGGAGTTGTATCCCAAGTACAGACCGCACTACCGTCCATTCGGATTCGGCTACGGAATTTACGTCTGGGTTTCCATCCGATATACCGCAGGGGATCACACGCAATCATTGACCCAATGTAGACAGACATAACATACGATAATATATATAAGCATAAATTACCAAAGAGACAAACATGCGAAATAACAAGGAAGATAAACAACACAAAGTAAATAGGAACAATAAAACGACAATAGACATAAATTAAATACGAAGTAATAAAAGACTAATAGTACGAAATAAATGCGGAATAATAAATATGTGACCAAAGAATTTGGTCGTTTTGAATGTAGGACTTCGTATACCCGATTGGACGTATTCCACGTCCAACCGAGCATGCCATTTCCAGGACGACAAAATAAAGGGTGCCCTCAGGTCTTACCTTTTAAGTCGCTTCTCGGGAGTGCATTGAGACGTCGCCGGAAGAGTTAGCGTTTCTGTTATTTTCACTGGTTTGCTGTTTCCGCTCGTTTGAGGGTAATGAAGAGATGTAGCATATCCTCACCTTATCATTTCATCGTCTATACCCTCTTTCTAATGAACCCCCTTGCTAATGAACTCACTAAACACCGTTGTCCCAAAACTCACAACAACGAGCAGACCAGACTCCATCATCCTATTAAACAACTGCAAAGCGTAGTCAATTCTCTCCACCTTCAAATATGCATCAATCAATGTCCTAAAAATAGTCACATCAGGCGTCAATGAATTAGTGGATAACTCTCCAAACAGTTTCTCTGGATCCTCCAACATCTCATTCTCACAATATCTTGCTATAATATTATTATGCCCGGCGACATCCATTGCAAAAGGTTTGGATTTTGGATGTGTCCCTGCCTTCTTAAATGTATCATAAGCTTCTGAAAACTTCTCATTATTAAAGCACTCATTAACCATGATATTAAATGTATCTGAATTCACTGCTTGAATATTTGGCGGCTGATGATTATCCGACATCTGCTCAAACAAAGCTTGTGCCTCCATTTTCTTCCTATGCTTTAACAAAATCTTTTAATTCACACAAACTCCTAATCACTGCAGTGTGCATATAAATATCAGGCAATATACCAACATTTACAATCTCATCAGACAATCTCAAAACCAACCCAAATTGCCTAATTTAAACAAGCCCGTTTAAAACCCCACTCAAAGTTCTGACTTCAGGCATCAAATTATTCTCTCTCATTAACCTAAATACAAGAACATCATCCGAAACTCTCTTATCTTGCACATAACTTTGAATCAACAAATCAAATTCATAACTTGAACAAAACCCACATTTCCCATAGCAATCAAACAAAGAATCAAAAGCCTCTTTTGGGCTTAGCCCTCGAAGAAGCGGAGTCTGCAATAGCGAACTTGCAGGCCAAAAGAGATTGTTTTGGACCAAACCGTGAATCAAAATGTAAAACGGCATTGTTCAGTGGTGTTGGCATTGAGGGAAGGGTCAGAGCGAGAGAGTTGGATAAGAGAGGATGGGTTTTCGTGAGTGGAGAAGAGGAAAATCAGGAAAGGAGAGCTAGGGTTTCTGTGAATGGATGTGTTGTGTGTTTTGGCTACTATGTGTTGAACGTGGGTGAGTTTTGAGAGGGAGGGCCGAGTGCTGTCCAGGGTTTCATTTCTTGGTGTAGTGTCAGTGCATAGGTCGGGAAGAAGAAGGCGTTAATGGTTTTTTCGTTTCTGTTATGGCGGTCAGAATGGTTGGAAGAAGAGGAAGAGAGGGGCCGTGGACTGTTAGGGGGTGCCGTAGTTTCTCGGCTTTAGGGTTGTTTCTTTAGTTTGCCTTTGTTTAGTGAATGGCGGGCTGGGTTGCAGGATTGTCGACAGGGGGAGCAGAGAGTGAGGGAGGCGTCGTGCGGGCATGTTTTAATCGGAGGATAAAGATGAGAGGGATAGGAGGCGGGCAGAGGTTCCTGAGTCGTGAGGGTCTATGGAAGGGATTAGGGTTTTTTCGTTTCTTCTCTTTTTTTGTTTTATTTTTGGCGTGAGTTCCATGGGCTGAAGCCAAAGGCTAGGTTTACTTTAGGGGTCCTTATATAGTGGTGTATTAGGGTTAGGGTTTTGGATGGGTGCATATGGGCTTTGGGCCAAGATTAACATTTGAAACAGGAATCGACTAAGTGAACCCGCGGCTAACTAGCGAATTAAAATCCAACAAAATACCAATTTCTGACTTTTCCCTTCCGACGTCTGTTTCCCGCGACTTCCGCGACTTAAAAGGTAGTGCCTCTAAATGAGACTCATCATAGGGATTTACATGCAAAAATGCAGTGCCTACAACATGCAGCTCTTCTACTTGTAGTTCCTCACATATGCATTCAGCGACCAAAGAATAATCCAGATCAATTTGAAACTCTGCTTGTTCGGGTTCCTGAACTGATACCTCTGATTCTTGATATCGTTCACCCCATTCCCATGTTAAGGTGTCATCGTGAAATCTTTAGTACTTGAAGGCTTCATCAATATCATCTAAAAATGCTCCTTGAGATATATAGCTCTGGTTGTCAATTAATTGTTTCATTTGATCTATCAATCTCTGTATGGTTGCTGTTTGACTCTGAAATTTTACATTAAGTTCAACTTCTCATTCTTTGAACATCTCGAACATGTTAGTAAATCGTTCCTTCCATTTCTTGAGCATGTCCATCAACCGTTCTTCCTCCGATGGTTCTTGTTCTTGAGGAAGATCATAGGTTGATGCTGGATAAGATGGCTCAGTGAAATATGTTGGTTATATATATGAAGGTCTCTGATAATTCTGCCACCCCGAATTATAGTTGAATGTGCAATGATCGCTAGGGTGGTCACCATCACATATCTCACATCTTATTATTCTGCTTTGAAATGGTTGAGCAAATGTTGTGTTATTTCTCTCTGACATCCACTGATAATTGTTGGGTTGGACAACATGCCTCAGAAAATCAGACTGTGTCTCCCTGATATGGGGTGTATCTTCACCTTTTAAAACTATTAATGCTTCCATCACCTAATATGGATCCATTTTCAACCACCAGAAAAATAAAAGAAAGAAATAAAAATTACAAATAAAATTAAAAAAAATTAGATACAAGTAAAATAGATAGCCTCAAAATTAATAGCGCAAGAAAAATTAAGTCCCCGACAATGGCACCAAAAACTTGATCGGTGAAATCACACATGTTACGCAAGCGCACGTATCGCTCAAGTAGTATAAAAATATCGATCCCACGAGGACTTAATTTCTCACAATGTTAATTATTGATGCTACTTATTTACAAGTATCTAATTGGGGTTGGAAGAGATTGTTCATTGGTTGAAGATGGTTTAACTAAATAGATAAATAAAAATAAAAATAAAGGAAATTAATAATAAAGAAAATATCTATGGTTGTGAATCTGCCCAATATTACTCTAATGATGAATTGATTCTCATATATATGTGTAATAAATCAGTTGTTTAACCTGGAACACAAAGATATGCAAAAGCCTCTGTCGATGGTCAGATACAAACACCCAAAGTAACACAATTAACTATATGTCTATGTTAATTAAGAAACTCTGAATTCATTAAGATCAAGTTCCAATTGTGGCTACCCACGCCCGACAGGTATATGTCTATCCTGGAAGACAATCTCTAAGGTGAGATCGTGAGCTATTGAATCTAAGGCTGAAACCTAAAATATATTTTTCAAGTTCATTTTAGGTTTACCACATCAATCTTATTGATGATCGGTCAACAAGAAACATTAAGATTAAGATTCAATAAAAAAAAAAAAACCAATGTATCACACATTATATAAGAAAATCAATTATTAAACTTGTGAATATTGTGTTTCATCACTTCCCTAGATAAAAAATAAAATGTTGGGGTTAGGGGATCCACCTTTAATATTTCAAATGTAGAAATCTCACTTTATTATAATATAGAAATTGTCAGTGTTATCCGATTAATTAAGTCAAACCAGCCATAAAGGCGATGTTATTATTTGTCCATAAACCAGCCATATAGGCGGTAATCATCTGTCAACTAAAGACCGATCATATAGGTGGTGTCATATTATGTCAAATAAATAAAACCAGCCATTTAGGCGGTATCAACATTAATCCATATTATTAAATTACAATTTTCATATTATAAAATAAGTGATATTAATCTACCTTATCATATTAAAGGTTTCACCATTCCCACAGCGGAAATTAATTAATAAGCATAAAAGGAAATAAAAATATACACAAACTATTATTACTAAAAATAAAAATACATTACAAAACTACTAAATAAAACTAAACAAACAAGATACAGTCCTTAATCTCTTATTAGGAACTTAAGGAAAGTATGAAAATTCTAAATGAAATCAGCTGCTATATATAGGGAAAAAATGGCTTGCGCGTCGCGACACAGAAAGTCCTTCACGTCGCGACGCGCTGAGATGCTTTCCACGTGTACACGATTTCATCCAGAGTCGCGGCGCGTGAAGTGTTGCGCGTCGAGACGCGTTGAATAGTTGAAGACGCGTGTCGGCATGGTTGCTTTCGGTGGATAATTGAGTTGCGTCGCGATACATGAAGGCTTGCGCGTCGCGACGCGTGCGGTGAATTTTCATTTTTGCCCTTTCTGTCTGTTTTTCATCGTTTTAGCCCCGAGTTGATTCCATTAAGTTCTGATACTTTATTTATCTGTAAAATAAATAAAAACACATCAAAACGTTCATAAAACTTGAGAAACTATATAAAATATTAAGTTAAATGGGCGGTAAATATTGATATATTTTCCGCTCATCATTTATCAAAGAATGATTCTCGCCATTAACAAAGAAGACAAGAAGATGAAAGAAGTCTTTAATGGTGGAATCAAAGAAGGTTGAAAGCTTTGAAAGATTTTGGCTCAAAGGATTTTGATTTCAACCAATGGGGAAGGTGGCTACAAGTTCTATTTATAGGTTGGGTGAAGATTTAGAGTTTTTCAAAGTCAAAAGGCTGAAAAATGTGTTCAGATCGCAGTCGCTTTCGAATGATTATTCGAACGCACCACGAACGCGTGCCTACTGGAAAGACTCGTTCGAACGCTACTTGAATGCACCACGAATGCTTGATCTCTGGAATGTTTCGTTCGAACGCTTCCTCGAACGTACCATAAACGTTTTCTCTCTTGAATATTTTGTTCGAACCCAATGAATAACGTGCCACTAACGCCACACGTTCGAACGCTGCAACGAACGCAGCACTAACGAAAATGTTCCAACTTTGCCAAAAACCAGTCCAATTGCTCCAAGTTCTTCAAGACTTATTACAACTCTATTGAACTGGTTTTTTCACGGATATTGCCAATAAAAATGGAACTAACAATCTCCCAATTTGGCATTCCGTGACAAAATATTACCTAATATAAAGACTACGATAATAGTCCCAAAAAGAAAAAAAGGCAACTGTTAACCATCAAAATAGTGACTTATTACATTATGACTTGATCTAACACCTAATCAAGTAGTCTTCAAAACAATGCCACCTCAGCAACAAACCTACTTACCTGAAACATCCACAAAGAACAATATACCGTGAAAATCATTGAGATTATTAGGAATAAAAATTAACCAGGTATAAACCTCATGCATGTACAAGTATATATCATTCTCCCCCTTAATCTTAACTCTCCTTAAAACGGAGATATCAAAAGGATATTCTACGCTATTACTCCCCCTTAATCTACTCTCCCCATTTTTGTCACGAAATGACAAAGGATGAAGGTACCGAGATAAACAACATGAGATAACTCATGCAAGAGTATAGGCAAACAGAACTTACTCTCACTAACAGGCCCACACAGTTAGCTTATAATCATACGGGAAGTAAACACTCATAGATATGCAAAATAAATGGTATTCGTTGACAAGGAACACACACAAGCACACAATGAGGTAAAATTTTTTTTTTATTTATCAAAAACTGACTAAAACAACACTTCAAGCAAATACAATGATACCCAGTCAATATTCAGCTGTTTATGACATGAAATAATATGCATCATTTTAAGTTTGGCTAAATACAACACTTATGCATATGACATAAACACCAAATCATAACAAGCATTTACGTGAAAAATTAAGTGCACAATAAATCAAGGCTTAAGACCTTATTTTATTAGCTGGACACAGCCAAATAAATTCATTTCTTAACAAACCAAGTCCACAAAATAAATGTTCAATCTCAGCACCACTAGGACCTGAAAATAAGCAACATCAGTTGCATGTTATGTTATTTTCCCATAACTATCATGAGCTCATAAATAACAACTCTTTCGAGTGAAGGGTTTTTGCCCTTATCTTTTGAATTTGGCCCCATTGGCTCTTTTGTACTTGAGTCTCATGTATATTTCCTTTTTTTTATTTTATTTATTTTTGCTTTTACAAGGGGATAGCAAGGTCATCTAGTCAAATGTCACACTATTTAGTAAACAAAGTATGGTAGAAATTAGATTGCTAGTCGAAAAACTCATACATGCGACCAAGCCTTGACAAAATAAAACGGTGTATGTGAGGTGCAAGCACAAGATATACCAAGAGTTTTTATCACACACACTCATGCACATAGAGCATCATAAAAAATAAAAGCATATTATACATGCATAACCATATATCCTACATACCAGGATCATATGCACATGCTTTTCATGCTCGAACAAGCCACAAAAATATTTTTGGTGTTTTTAAATTTATATAATTTTTTTCGATTTTTCAGTTTTAACACGCACAAAAAAAATATAAAGACACAAAACGGCTTGTCAATATCCAATAGTACGTGGAGTTGTATCCCGAGTGTAGATCATACTACCGTCCATTCGGAATCGACTATAAATTCGAAATTTATGTTCGGGTTTCCATCCTATATACGAAGGGACATACAACAAAAACAAAACACACACACCCATATGCAGGGAAATGAAAATAAACGTGCAAAAACATAAAACACACGCGCGCACACACATGCAATGGGAAAATTAATGCAACTTCTAAGAAGAGTTACACCGAAGTGCACTCTCATCATGTCTGTCAGGATCAAGACATTCAGGAGTATATGGGAAGACATCTTACTTCCTCACCCAAACTTTCTTATGAATCTCTTCCACTTGAGAGTTCCTAGTCAATACAACAAGTTTCTCACTAAGGGATTGCGTCAGTTTTGTTAGCGCAGAAACTTGAGATACTAGATTTGTAGAGTCAAATCTAGATGACACACCTTTAGGCATTTTCTTGTGTTTGTGCAGCAAAAAGCACTTAGGCCTAATGTGTTCTGTCTTGCCAAAGTGATGGCACACAGGCACAAACCTCGTATGAGAGCGAGGTTTACCCACAACACCTCTAGATCGAGGTTGGGTCACAGGACGAGGAACAAATAGAGGAATCACATGACTACACTCAACAGGCTTCTTACCTAAGTCATGTTTGGGAGGGTTAGGCACATCTCTAGACGATGATGTCTTGTTGCAATAGACTCAACACTAATACCTAGCATGCGGTTTAGTTTTCTATTCCCACTGAAAAATACAGACAACTGGATTCTAGCATCTTCAAGATTGGCCTCTAAAGTTTGGACCTTATCAACTAGGCCTTTATTCCTCTCCTCCAGGTCATCAATCATCATAAAGTTGTGCTCAAACTTAGCTTGAGCTTTATTCTTTTCTAGCTCTACTTCTCTCAGCCTCTTATTGAACTCTATATTAGTCTTCTTAATAGCTAAACTCTCATGAAACAGTTCAGCATAAGCTACCTGAAGACTATCTTCATCTACAGACTCATCGTGAGAGAATTCTGAATCAGCATCAGCATCACTAACAATAACCTCTCTCTCACCAGACATACTAGCAACAAAAGCCATATAATTGCTTTTATTCTTAGGAGACTCATCAGAAGTATAGCCACCTTCTGAATCACTAAGGGAGGCTGCCATGACTTTCTTACCTTTAGCCTTAAGGTATATGGGACACTCAGGTCTAATGTGCACATATCCTTCACATTCATGGCACTGGATACCACGGGATCTACTACCTTTATCCTCTCTAGACTCTCTTCAGGTATGTCTACTCTCTCTAGGCTTATCCTCCATATCCCTATCACTGCTATGGCCACTATTTTCCAGCTTAAAAAATTTCTTAAACCACTTAGCAAACATGGCCAGATCGTGATCCGTGAGGGTATCATCACTAGATGGATCATGTGCAACTTACTTCGCGATCTTCATCGCTATAGTTTTTGACTTTTTATAACCATGAAGTTTTTTCTCATAAACCTGTAGTTTTCTTACGAGGTCATCTAATTTAAGCTGATCAAGGTCATTACTCTCCTTAATGGCACTGATCTTGGGTAGGAAATTATCAGGCAGAGATCTAAGGATTTTCCTAACTATCATACTTGTAGGTATAGTCTCACCTAGGTTAAAGCTGGAGTTAACGACATCGTTAATCCTAGCGTAGAACTCATCAAAGGTCTCGTCAACTTTCATCTGGGCGACCTCAAACCTAGTAGCAAGATCCTGGAGTCTATTATTTTTAACAGACAATATACCCTCATGCACAGTCTGTAGGATGTCCCAAGCATCATTGGTTATCTCACACATCGAGATTCTCCTAAACTTAGTAGAACAAACAGCACCATGAATGGAATTAATTGCCTTGCTGTTCCTATTACTAGCGTCAAAATCATCATTGGTCCATGTCAGTTTATCTTTAGGGGAAGATACCCCATCAACTATAACTACGAGAGGTTTCCACCCGTATTCTACTGTCATCCAGACCCTCTTATCTAAAGACTTAAAAAACGCTCTCATGCGAACTTCCAATGTAAATATTATGTGCCATCAAAAAATGGTGAACAATTTAAGGGTTGACTACAATCCATAGCAATTGGGTCAAGGATCGAGTTTAGTCTCTGATACCAATTGAAAGTTCGTAATAAGCCTAGGTTCTAACCCTATGCGGAATTACACAAAAATCAAGACAATTCCTAATTACTGTTACTATGGAATTACAACAAACAACCACAATATCCAACAAATAAAATAACTTGCAGAAAATAAATCAATCACACAAAATTAACACAACAATTTTGGTGACGAAGTGGAAAACTCGTGCGAGTAAAAACCACTCTGGGTATCTCGGCTACCAGCTCAATCCACTATATAGAGAAAACCTTACAGCGATGGTCAAGACATATGGTGGCGACTCCACCGACTCAAGTACCTCTAGACTGTAAGAACACAAGGAACTACTTCAGCCCGTAACCCATGGTTTCTACAGAACCTCTGAAGTCTCTAAGCGCATTGTCTCTGCAACTCTGAATGTCGAAACTCCAACTACCAAACTTCCTCCTAAAGAACTCTGAAGGATTATGAATTTTGGGTTATGTTGTGTTGAAGGTTTATCAAAGAATGATTCTCACCATTAACAAAGAAGACAAGAAGATGAAAGAAGTTTTCAATGGTGGAATCAAAGAAGGTTGAAAGCTTTGAAGGATTTGGCTCAAATGATTTGTGTTTCAACCAATGAGGAAGGTGGCTACAAGTTCTATTATAGGTAGGGTGAAGATTTAGGGTTTTTCAAAGTGAAAAGGCTGAAAAACGCGTTCAGATCGCAGTCGAGTTCAAACGATTACTCGAACGCACCACGAACGCGTGCCCACTAGAAAGACTCGTTCGAACGCTACTCGAACACATCACAAACGCTTGCTCTCTGGAATGTTTCGTTTGAACACTTCCTCGAACGTACCACAAACGTTTGCTCTCTGAAATATTTTGTTCGAACCCAATGAAGAACGTGCCACTAACGCCACACGTTCGAACGCTGCAACGAACGCAACACTAACGAAAATGCTTCAGCTTTGCCAAAAATCAGTCTAATTACTCCAAGTTCTTCAAGACTTATTACAACTCAATTGAACTTGTTTTGTCACGAATATTGTCAATAAAAATGGAATTAACATATTATATTTTATAGGTTTGGACTTCAACCGACACAAACGGATGCTTTCGACAAAGACTCAACAACAAGGAGACTCATTTAGCATTCATTCAAGTTTCTTGGTGAGTAGATGATGACCATACCATGTGTAATTTTGGGGTAGATAATGACAGAATGGTGTGGCTCGACAGAGGAGATGTCGTGGCGCGACAATGACCTTATTGAATGGCGCACCACACCCCTAGTGTAAAAGAGAGTCAAAGAGTTAGCCTTGGTAAGTGGCGGACATTCACTCTTGCGTGGCACTCCACTGATTCAGCCATTTCCTGACACAATGAAATTTCTTTAGTTTTAAGTAGGAAAGTCCCTAACAACCATTAGGTTAATTCGTCCATAATCTAATCATTCACACTATAGAGAGCTAAAAATAAGGAACAACACTCGGAGCAAATCAGAGAATAACAAATTCAATTCTATAATTAAATATTGAAGTCGAGATTCTCATCGACAGTTTTTCTTCTTTTTTTAATCTTTTTATTTATCATGAGTTCTTACTTAATAATAATGGATTCTTTGAGTTTATTGAATATTAGTAATAGCTAATTCATTAATTTAGGGTCGTAATGGATCATTGGTACATAATTACTTTTAATGCATCTTTGATTTCTTGAGTAATTATTGTTGGATTATTTATGCTATATACTTAATGTTTTCTATTGTTTGATCACCAATAAGATAGTTATGATAAATTCTAATAAATTTGAAATATGGAATTTTTTCTTAGCATTGAGAATTGATAATACATGATCTTATTCGTAAGGATAGATTTTCATGCATGATAGATATATACACGTAGAACATGCGTAACCATAACCATAAATATAACTTATTCTTAAAGAGTTTAACTTAAATTGATTATCACAGCCATATAAGTAATTGAATGGAAAATTATATAAAGTGACCAAAGTTTAGGGTTTTTTTTTTTCTCAAATAGCCATTATAATATATATTTTTTTATCTATTCTAGCCAACACCGTAAAGAGACCAAAATACCCTTATAACACAAGAACACCTTCTTCTTCCACTCTCTTTATGCAAACACTATAATTTTTTCTCTCTCTCTCTTCCTCCTCCATCCATCTTCTTCTCTCTCAAAATCACAAAACATAAGTAATTAAAAAAATGAAAATCAAAAAATGTATATGTAAAAC
>SKCR01029469.1:0-71399 GCA_019454045.1 Zanthoxylum bungeanum | reverse complement strand
AAGTGTATCGCCAACGACATGGTGTCGATTATGACAAAAATTTTTCACCAGTTGCCATAATTAAATCCATTCGGATAATGCTTGCTATTGCTGCATATTTCGATTACGAGATATGGCAAATGGACGTCAAAACCGCTTTCCTTAACGGACACCTTTTGGAGGATGTTTATATGCAACAGCCTGACGATTTTGTCGTACCCAGACTTGCAAACAAGGTTTGTAAGTTAAATCGATCCATTTATGGATTGAAGCAAGCATCGCGTTCTTGGAACCAACGTTTTGATGAGATCATAAAAGAATATGATTTCGTTCAAAACGAGGATGATCCTTGTGTATATAAGAAGGTTAGTGGGAGCGCACTGACATTCATTGTCCTTTACGTTGATGATGTATTGCTAATTGGCAATGACATTCCCATGTTAACATCGGTGAAAGCTTGGCTTTTATTAAAATTCTCCATAAAGGATTTGGGAGAAGCAGCCTTTATTCTGGGAATAAAGATCTACTGGGATAGATCTAGAAAGCTGCTTGGACTCTCCCAGAGTACGTACATTGACAAAGTGTTGAAGAGATTCAACATGGATCAGTCCAAGAGGGGACTGTTGCCAGTGTCACATGGCGTCACTCTATCTAAGGACATGTGTTCTAAAACTCAAGATGAGAGAGACAACATGTGTCGGATACCGTTCGCCTCGGCAGTCGGATCGATTATGTATGCCATGATATGTATGCGTCCTGATGTCTCCTATACTTTGAGCATGTGTAGTCGCTATCAGGCCAATCCAGGTGATAGTCACTGGATGGCGGTTAAGAATATCCTAAAGTATCTTAGACGAACTAATGATGTTTTCTTAATCTATGGAGATGGAGAATTTGAGGTAACTGGGTATACCGATGCAAGTTTCTAAACCGATAAAGACGACTGCAAGTCGTAATCCGGGTACATATTTTGTTTGAATAACGGAGCAGTAAGCTGGAAATCTTCCAAGCAAGAGACTGTTGCCGATTCAACAACAGAAGCAGAGTATATTTCTGCAACTGAAGCAGCAAAAGAGGCAGTTTTGATCCGAAAATTCCTAATTGGATTAGGAGTAGTTCCGTTAGCAGCTGAGTCTGTTCCATTGTATTGTGACAATAACGGGACTATAGCGCAGGCTAAGGAACCGCGGTCTCATCAACGATCCAAGCATGTTCTTCGACGTTTCCATCTGATTCATGAGATCATACATCGTGGTGATGTGAAGATCGAGAAGGTCACATCAGAGGACAACATAGCAGATCCGCTGACGAAAGCTATTCCTCAGCAAAAGTTTGAGCGACATGTACATAGTTCAGGTATTAGATGCTTGAGTGACTGGCTATAGGCCAAGTGGGAGATTGTTAGACAATTATGACCCATAGCGTTCGTATAACACTATGATGCTGTTAGACAATTATGACCCATAACCGTTCGTATAACGTTCGAAAATGCATTCGAATAGGGTAAAACCTGGTGCATGATAAAACAAAATAGATGCGCGTTCGAGTAGCGTTCGTAAACGCGTTTGAACGGAATGAGGCAGAATGCATACGTTCGTGTAGCGTTTGGAAACACGTTCGAATGAGATTGCCAAAATGGCATCTGAAATGACACAAACACACACATGGATAAACAAATACACGATGTAGGACCTCGTATGCCCAATTGAGCATATTTCACATTCAATCGAGTGTACTTCGTCCGGCGCGGCAAAACATCATGGTAAAGGTAGCCTTTAGGCATTTCCCTCGAATAGAGGACCTTTAACCCACCTTAGTTAGCCCATGCGCATTAGATTACAATGTATGAATAAACAAATAAATAATATGGGACCTTGTATGCCCGATTAAACATATTTCCCATTCAATCGAGTGTACTTCATCCGACGCGGAAAAACGTCGTGGCAAAGGTAGCCCTTAGGCTTTTCATCCCTAAGGTGGAGGACCTTTAATCCAACTGATTTGCCCATGCGCATTACACTATGATGCATGATTTAGCAAGGAGATGGCATACAGAAAGCAAATAACGGAATAATAAACGGCGCGACGAAATGTCATTGACATGAGTCCAACCACACCAGAGACATTACAGGATGCAGCTAACAACTTAGAGGAACCATGCAGTTGCCAACAGGTCCAATCACACGTCAAAGAGCAAAGAAGATCAGAGAGGCCTTTGCGGGACTAGCTTAGAGCTATGTGACCAGTTGCAGCAACCAAGTCAAGTACACACCAGAGACACATATGGGCATAACCAGAGAGGTCCCCAAGCTATTTCATTTGACCCAAATCAGCTCAGACTGAAGCATAGCAGAGCAGCTTCAGCACCAGCACCCTTTTGACCCGATTTCACCCATTTTGGGACTATGTTGAATTCGGCCAAATGGGGGCATTTTTGTCATTTGTGCTCGACATTTTGACTTTATTTATGATGTAATTAGCATGGTTGACTATGCCATTAGGCTTAATTATGCTTAGATTTGTACTTAGCCGGAAGCACGTCAATTTACTATAGCATGTAAGCACCTTAATTAGCTTAAGTGAGATTAGCTTCTAATCTTTGTTTTAAGTTTATTTAGGTGCAAAAGGACCTTAATGGTCGTGGTTGAGGTGCTTGACTTAGTGCTTTTGGTAATTTTAGCTCTAGGGTCATTTTAGACTTTTTACCCTTTTGTAGCCCTTATTATATGACTCTTCTTTGTATTTTTGGATAACCAAACGTAATATACAGAATTTTGAAAGAGAGAAAAGCTTGAGCTTTCCATGGCTATGGCCAAAACCTTGTTGAGGGAGGGATTCCCCTTTTCAAGTTCAAATTGACTTATCTAAGCTTGGCAACTTAGTGGCGTCTCCATTGCTAGCAAAATACAATCTGATTTCATGCTTGTGGTTATCATGGACGTGAGTTTCATGGTGGTTAGGGGCTGATCTTGGTTGGGTTTTGTTCCTACAAAATCAGTATTCAAAGTTCTTGGGGTTTTGAGAAAGATGCTTGGGGGTTTGCTTGGTTTCCAACCCAAGTGAGTTCTTGTCATTTGGTATCATGAGCTTAGGGTTCTGAGGTCTGATTTCCTATCCTTTGTCTTGTTTAATCTTTTATTCATCTTTGTTCTTTGTTGATTTAATTTCGGCATCAAGGTTTTACTTCCATGAATATTTCATGAATTGTTGGATCTTGTTGTTTCTTGCTGATTCTTGTTGATTTGTGATCAAAATATCATGAATAACATTCTGCCTTGAGTGTTTTTTGATTGATCATGAGTATTTCTTTGAGTTAAGCTTTGGCTACTTAGGTCAAAATTGGGGCTTTTGTGTTCTTTGCTTGAATCAAGTGTTTAGTTGTTAATTGTAAGTTACTAGGACGTGTTTAACATTGTTATTAAGTTATTAGTTTCAAAAATCAAAAAAAAAAAAAAGAAATGCATCAGGTCAGATTCGGCCAAGGAAGAACCATCACCAACCTTGCTTTGTTCTTGCCATATGCATGTCACTTAGCTTGTTTTCAATAGGTATTGTTCATATCTACTTTGAGAAAATCAGATTGCACTTCATTACTCCTAGCATTGCTTGAACTAGCTTGTTTGCAATCTTTGTGAAGTTGTTGCAATCTTGTGAAGTGTGAGGAAAACAAGTGTTTTTAAGTGTTGTGGTGAGGCATTTGAGTGAATGAGTGTTGAAACAAAATGAAATGCTTATGGATTGATGAGGCCGTGAGACTCTTGAAGTTTACTTATGCTTGTGTGTTAACTTTGTGAGACAAGTCTTGTTGTTTTGTTACACATATTGCCGTGAGTGCTTGATGTGCTTATGTTGAAGCATGAATTAACAAGTGTGCTTGCTGATTTGCGTGAGCCATCATTAGCTTGACATTGGATTTGTGTTGAAATCATTAGCATGACATTGAAAATGGAAGCACTCATGAGCTTGACATGGAAATTTGAGTAGCCATCATTGCATTTGAGAGGTGCTTGAAGAGGCAAGCTGCTGCATCACCAAGTTAGTTGGAAAAAGTGTTTAGTTGTTTGTAACTTACCATTGCCGAATTGACATGCTTACTTGACCTACTTGTAAGCTACTTACGTAAGCAGCTGAGTCACCTACTTGTTTTGAAAAAAAAAAGAGTTAAAAAAAAGAGGAAAAAAAGAAAAGAAAAGAAAAGAGTGAGACAAAAACAATAGCGAGTGATCACAAGATTGGCTAATTGTCACATTGAGTGCTTGCTTGTTTGTTTGCGCATTTAGCTAACTCGTCTTTTTTCTTATTCCGTGCACTCTAGCTTAAGTCTCTTTGATTGAGTCTCGTGATTACTATTCTTATTCGCATTATTCCACCTGCACTATATTGTATTATTGGTTCTTTGTGTTTCTGCTAGCTTGTGGACTACACCTTAGTTGACCATTCTGGGAATTGAGTTGATTTGTAATTGAATTGAGGAAGAACTCAAGAGTGGTAAAAGGTAGTGATTGTGAGCACAATATCGGGTAAAAGCCAATAGAGTGCAAACACGAGTGGAGTGATATCATTCGAGTGTAAACACGTGAGATTGTGAGGATTTACATATTTGTTTTGCTTTTTATTATTTCTGATATGTTTGTTTAGTGTTGAGATGGCAGGTCCAAGTTTAACTATTGATGATAAGATCGAGGTTTTGGATACTTTCAAAAGTGATATCCAAGATATTATGAGTGATTATAGAAGATCTTATGAGAAATGGAAAAAGACTTGGAAGGTAACTAAATATGCAGTGAATGAAGAGAGTACTCAACAACCAAAAACTATTAAAGTGTTGTTTGTAATGAAGTGAGAAGCACTTGTGATGTTGAGTGCATAGCGAATGAAAACACTTGTGAGGCCTTGAATGTTGTGAATTGTGTTATAAGTGACATGGTGAGTGAAAATGCTTGTGAGACCGTGAACATTGAGGGAGTAACACTTGTGAGGTAGTGTGCTTTGAGGTTGAAAAACATAGTGAAGTTGACCAGGTGTGTGAGGAGGTCTTTGCAAGTATGGTTGAGATAGTGGCCATGAGTGATGATGAAGCTGTGAGAGCTGGTGAAAAGAAAGTAGATGTGGTAGTGATTTTTCCATAACATTTTCTCTATTGTTTATGCTTTTTCATCGCAGGTACAAGTGGTCAAGTATGATTCTTTTATATTTCAATATCATCGTCCAATTGATTTTGTCATAACTATCTATGATCCGGGTTCGGATTCGAGGACGAATCTATTTCAAGAGAGGGAGAATGACATGATCCAAGGGACATCATTTGACATGAATGCAGTCACCCAAGGAACATTAGAGCCTTTGCAATTGCAACCAGGCCCAATCACACGCCAAAGAGCTAAGAAGATCACAGACGCAATAGCGGGGCAAGAGTTTGCATATAATAGATGCATTCATCCTTCTAGTTTTTACTTGCCTTATGAGATTAATTATGATTCTAATTCTTTTTAACTCCTATGGATTTATTATCTTTGATTCTTATTAGCTTGGGAGTATGAATGATAAGGGAAAGGCAGAGTTGGTGAGAATAATAGGTTTCCAACGCATTTTGTTTGACCCCGGCAATTGGGTGTGGCTTTATATGCAAGAGGAAAAGATCCAAGCTACAATCGAGAGGAGATGGACCTTTTCAAGTCTTGGAAAGGATCAATGACAATGCATATAAGCTGGATTTACAAGGTAAGTACACGTATCTACTACTTTTAATGTTTCTGACTTAACTCATTTTGATGCAGGTTCAGATTCGTGGTCGAATCCTTTTCAACAATGAGGGAATGACATGAGTCCAACCACACCAGAGACATTACAGGATGCAGCTAACAACTTAGAGGAACCCATGCAGTTGCCAACAGGTCCAATCACATGTCAAAGAGCAAAGAAGATCAGAGAGGCCTTTGCGGGACTAGCTTAGAGCTATGTGACCAGTTGCAGCAACCAAGTCAAGTGCACACCAGAGACACATATGGGCATAACCAGAGAGGTCCCCAAGCTATTTCATTTGACCCAGATCAGCTCAGACTGAAGCATAGCAGAGCAGCTTCAGCACCAGCACCCTTTTGACCCGATTTCACCCATTTTGGGACTATGTTGAATTCGGCCAAATGGGGGCATTTTTGTCATTTGTGCTCGACATTTTGACTTTATTTATGATGTAATTAGCATGGTTGACTATGCCATTAGGCTTAATTATGCTTAGATTTGTACTTAGCCGGAAGCACGTCAATTTACTATAGCATGTAAGCACCTTAATTAGCTTAAGTGAGATTAGCTTCTAATCTTTGTTTTAAGTTTATTTAGGTGCAAAAGGACCTTAATGGTCGTGGTTGAGGTGCTTGACTTAGGGCTTTTGGTAATTTTAGCTCTAGGGTCATTTTAGACTTTTTACCCTTTTGTAGCCCTTATTATATGACTCTTCTTTGTATTTTTGGATAACCAACGTAATATACAGAATTTTGAAAGAGAGAAAAGCTTGAGCTTTCCATGGCTATGGCCAAAACCTTGTTGAGGGAGGGATTCCCCTTTTCAAGTTCAAATTGACTTATCTAAGCTTGGCAACTTAGTGGCGTCTCCATTGCTAGCAAAATACAATCTGATTTCATGCTTGTGGTTATCATGGACGTGAGTTTCATGGTGGTTAGGGGCTGATCTTGGTTGGGTTTTGTTCCTACAAAATCAGTATTCAAAGTTCTTGGGGTTTTGAGAAAGATGCTTGGGGGTTTGCTTGGTTTCCAACCCAAGTGAGTTCTTGTCAGTCATGGTAAAGGTAGCCTTTTAGGCTTTTCTTCCCTCAAGTAGAGAACCTTTAGACCAACATAATAAGCCCATGCGCATTACATTACAATGCATACAAATAAATAAGACAATGATATGGGACTTCGTATGTCCAATTAAACATATCTCACATTCAATCAAACATACTTCGTCTGGCGTGGTAAAACGTCATGGCAAAGGTAGCCCTTAGGCTTTTCATCCCTCAAAACGGAGGACCTTTAATCCAACTTGATTTTCCCATGCGCATTACATTACAATGCATAAATAAGTAACACGCGGAAAGTAAATGGCAGAATAAAAAAAATGCGAATAGTATATGAACAAGATTAAATAAAGCGAAACACATGCCGTTTACTCAAGTAGTACGTGAAGTTGTTTCCCAAGTACAAACCGTACTACCGTCCATTCGGATTTGGCTACAGAATTTACGTCTTGGTTTCCATCCGATATACCACAAGAGACGACACATATTCCATTCATCCAATAGCCAAATCATACATTAATCAACAATACCCATGCGAAGAAATATTGGCAAAATAAAAGAAATAAGCGGAAATAAATAAAAAAGGGTGCCCTCAGGTCTAACCTATTAAGTCGTCTTTCGGAAGTGCTTTACACGTCCGTCGGAAGGGTTGATGCTCCGCAACTCCTCCAGTTCACTGGTTCAACGTTTTCCTTCGTTGTTTCGCTGTTTGGGCTGCTGTTTTACTCTGTTTCATTGTTGTTTTCACTGTATTTTCTGGTCACTGTCTTTGCGGTAATAATGGATTGTTTTTACGTTTTTGAGGGTATTAAGGGTTGTGATTTTCACTGTTTGGGCTGCAGTTTTGGTGTTGTTTTTGGTGTGAATTGGGGCTGCTATTTAAGGCTGTTGGTGCGTGAATTAGGGTTGTGTTTTCAAGGTGTTTTGTGGTGGTCAGTGGGCTATGTTTCATGGGTGTTTTACGGTGGTCAGGGGCTATGTTTCAGGGGGTGTTTTTTCGGTGGTCAGAGGCTGAATGAAGGGTTTTTGTTTGCGTGAAGTAGGGGCGGTTGTGAGGACTTACTGTTTGTTGTTTGTGTCGGTGAAGAGGGTTAACTGGGTGAGAAGTTGATGGTTGATTTGTTTGCTGTGAGGGCTGTTATTAGGCGTGGATTAGAGCTACTGTGAAGGCTGTTATTGGCGTGTGAGTTGGCTTCTGTGAGGGCTGAATGAAGGGTTTTTACATTGAAGGTCATGGGCTTATGGTGCGACAATGCAATGATTCTTGGTGATGGTGCTGTGCGAATAGACTAGGGTAATTCATGGGGGCTAATGTGTGAATGAGCTAGGTTTTTTTCTTTGTGTTTTCGTGAGGATGAGCCAGGGATTTCAAGGTTGAGTTAAAGACTTATTTTTATAGGCAAATGATGAGGTAATCCTTGTGCGAATAGGGAAATGATTTGGCAATTATAGGAAATATCTTTTAATTAGTGTGCTTTAAGGAAAAATCTTTTTGATTAGGGATATGATTTTATTTTATTTGATTTGATCTTTTTTAATTGACTTAGGAAAGCATTTGCTGAGATTTGATTTGTATCTTTTAATTCGGGAAGGTGATTTGTCTTGATTTTGGCATGTGTTTAATGTGTGATTTTGTTTATTTTGGAAGGTCATGGGCGTGTACTTTAGTGATTTGGGTGTGGGCTTGGCTTATTTTGGTGGGCTTGGTGTATGGCTTGGTGGTATGTGGGCTTGGTGTGTGACTTGCGGGGGTTTGGGCTAATGATGTGTTTTAAAACAGAGGTCTAACAAGCGAACCCGAAGCTAAACAAGCGAATTAAATCCAACAAAATGTCAATGTATGGCTCTTCCCTTCCACCGTCAGTTTCCCGCGACTTCCATAATTTAAAGAGGTAGTGGCTCCATGTGAGACTCATCATCGGGACTTATATGTAAAAATGCAGTGCCTACAATGACATTATCAACATCATACCTTTGACCATATAGGTAGACACTTTCCGTACCCTGGCCAAAAGGTGGGGATACAGTGAGGCGAGGGACCGTATCATATGTAAATCGCTTACAGAATGGGTATATATCTTTCCTTCTCATTTGAGGGCCTTGGCATGTTGCTAGATGTCAACCTTGGTCATTGAAATCGAACGACGATCTGATCGGAGGATAATTTATGTTCAATTAAATTATCACGATTCATTTCATGTCCAACTTAAGGTCACGCAAAACAAAGTCGAAATCAATGGTTAACAATACACAGTACAAATTTAACAGCATATATGATTGCTGTAGGAATTGTTCATAAATGGTTCAATGTGTTTAATTATTGAACAAGTCATTTATGAGGTTCCATAGTGGCTTAGGGATTGGTGAATGACGATAGGGGCACTTTGGGAATTGGAATAAATAAATAAATAAATAAAAAAGAGCAGATGGCGCTTCATTTCTCTTTTTTATTTTATTTATTTATTTGTTATTTGTTTTGAATTCCAATTCGGCCCAAACTCTTATTAGGGTTTTATAATCTCATTAAACCATTAAATTAAGATACAATGGCTAAGATTAAATTAGCATTTATCACCCATAAGATTTTTAATTAATTTTGTTGTCTTTGGAGCACATATATAAACCCAAAGAATTTTTTACACCAAAAACATTTCATATCTTGGGTTTATATAAGTGGGCAACTCTAAAGTTTAAGAGTAAGCCACTGATTTTGAGGATCCTTAAGTCTAATTGACTAGAGGAATCTCAAGTTAAAAGTTTTGAGGTATTTACCTAGGCTAGCACCAAGGGCAAAATACCCGTGCAGTCAATGCGTAGTCTTGCTGTTGAGTTTTGGCTTTGGTGTGTGCCCCACACACTTGGGTGGCTCTTTGGAACGTGAAGAGCTTGCTGAGTTCGAGAAAAGCTTGTAGATTGGAGGGAGGACTGGATGAGTCTTCGGTTCAAGTAAGTCTTTTTCTTTCTTTATTTTAATTAGAGTTCTTATGATAGTTAGCATGTTTAGGTTTATGTTCTTTGCATGTTTTATGAGTTTTTATGCTTAGAATATATAGTAACATGCCTAGGCTTGTAGAATAATAAAAACAAATGGGTCTTGGGCAAAGGGATAGCGGCATAATAATTTTTTAATTTTCCGCTGCGCACTCGCGGCCGCTTCCCAACAGTAGTATCAGAGCGCCGTTTTTGTTTTGATTAGTTCTCTCTCATTTGAACTCGAAATTGGGTGTGTAAAAGCTCGTTGGAAAGCTAACACCCTGAACTTACTTTTAGGTACACGGTTTTCATGATTTGGTTAAGATTTGAATTGTAAAATTGCATTTAAAATTCACGCATCTGTAAAAAAACGTGAATAGTAAATTTACTTGAATAAAATAAAATACAATATCATAATTAAATATTATTCAAAGTTATTTAATGCCTAAAATAATTCCAACATATTAAAACTCATATGCTTGATGATTCTATGTATGATTAGAATTGGCATGATTATTTTAGGGTGCAAGCATCTAGAGACTTTCTAAGGAAATAGAGAGTGTATTGCTTATCCCTTAGCTAAGTAATTATTCCATGATGAACTTAGAGATTTATTACCTTTAAGGCTAATAAATATAAATAACTTGTTTATAATAAAATACATTATAAAAGGTACAAGTAGGGTAGGACCAAGGCGTTAATAAAACTTTCCAAAATAAAGTTAATTTATCCAAAGGTATTACTAGAGTTAGATAATGATTTGGTGTCTTCCTTCACTTACTACCTTTTTATAGCCAAAAGGAAAACTTGTGAAGACATCTAGATAATCATTTACTCAAAGCTTACCTTAAAGCATATTTAAAGTGTTGGACTAATTTGGAGGATCTATTGTTTATTCATGTCACTAAGGCAATAAGAGCCTAAGAGGTAAGGGTATTTAAGAGAGTTCGCTTCACCCTTCCTCTGGGGAATTTTCAATAGAGGAATCCATTTGACAGTTATTCACTTAAACTTTCTAAAATCCTCAATAATAATTTAAGTTTAAAATTTTCCTCCCATTGTAAAGTATAGACCCAAAGGGCTTAAACCGTATTGGCAGGACTAGGCTTTACTAGACTGACCAATACCAATTTGTCTCGAAATCGTACTATTGACAATGGTTTGAATTTTCTGAGTCATAAGACGTAGCGACCCTTAGGCGGGGTCTTATAACTTAGTGGTAAATATTGGGTGTCCACAAGGACTAGCATAAGCTATGGCATGTTTGATTGCCCAACCCAATGATCAAGGAATTATGATTAATATCATAAATTGGTTGGGAACCTACCTAATTATCATATTTTATAACGACCGGCCCTAGTCGGAGTTGTGAAATGATGATAATGGGATCCTTGCCCACAAGAAATCCACCATATTGGGGTTGATGCGATTTGCTTAAAATTTTAAAACAATTGAGTGAGAGCAACTTCATAATATTAAAAGCCCATGTTATTATGAAACATTAATGAAAACATATTCCTAATTTTAACATTCTCTCTTAACAGGTGGGTTAAAATATTTCACAAACATTCAAATGGCAAACAGAGTATCACTTCGTTCCATCCTTGATGAGCATAAGCTCAAAGGGGACAACTACAATGACTGGTTTAGAAACCTTAAAATTATCTTACGACAAGAAAAGATTTTCTATGTTCTTGAAAGACCATTTCCCCCTGAACCCGCAGAAGATGCTGACCAAAATACATTTGATTCTTGGAAGAAACACATCGATGATGGTGAGCAAGCAGTTTGTATAATGCTTGGCTCTATGTCGGACGAACTACCGAAAGCTCACGAAGATATGGATGCTCAAAACATCATCTTTCACTTGAAGGAGTTGTATACAACTTCCGTTCATACCGTGAGATTCCAAGTGTCATGTGCTTTATTCCAAACAAGGTATAAGGAATGATCTGTTAGTGGACATGTGCTTAAGATGATTGGCCACATTAAAAAAATTGGCCAACCTCAGGTTCATCATGGATCATGAAATAGGTCACGATCTAATTCTTCAGTCCTTACCAAAAGACTTCTCTAACTTTATTATGCAGTTTCATCTGTCTAATAAAGAAGCTACTTTAGCATAATTGCACAATCTGATAAAGCAAGCAGAGAAAGACTTGAAACCAGAGCTTAAAACCTCAGTCATGCTTACGGGTACGGACCTGAAGCCACGAGGCCCAAAGAAAAATAAGGGCAAGGCCAAGGCTCCAGATCACCTAAAGTCCAATGGTAAGGTGGAGAAGAAAAAGGGAAATGGGAAATGTTTCTTTTGTGGAAAGAAGGGTCATTGGAAGAAAGACTGCAGATCCTTGAAAGCCAAGGAAGCTAGGGAAGCCCAAGAGGCCAAGAAGCCCAATGCTTCAGGTATGTTGTATATGATTGAACTATATTCTTAAAACTCTGAACCTTCTACTTGGGTGCTTGACACCGGTTGTGGGACTCACTTGTGTAACAATGTGAAGGGCCTGGAAAATAGTAGGAGACTCCGTCATGGGGAGGTTGACTTACGCATGGGTAATGGGGAAAAACTGGCTGCATTTTGCGTGGGGACTTATTCATTAGTTTTGCTGAATGGTTTAGTTTTAGACTTAGAAGATCGTGTTGATGTACCTTCTCTAGTAAAGAACATCATTTCAATTTCTTCTTTATGTAATAAAGGCTTTTCATGCGTAATAAGTTGTAATGAATGTTCTATTTATTTCAATGAAATAAAATATGGAGATGGTATTTTGAATAATGGTATCTATGTCTTACAAACTAACAAAGAATGTTCAGCCTCTAATATATACAACGTTAACTCGAATAATCTCAATGAATCACTTCTTTGGCACAGTCGCTTAGGTCATATAAATGAAACAAGATTAACTAAGCTACATAAGGATGGGTATTTCAGACCCTTCAAATATGAACCTTATGGAACTTGTGAGTCTTGTTTACTTGGTAAAATGACCAAATTACCCTTCAAAGGTAAATGACAGCGTGCATCGGAGACATTAGAACTCATACACTCTGATGTATGCGGACCAATGTCAGTCACCGCTAGAGGTGGATTCTCTTACTTCATTTCCTTTATCGATGATCACTCGCTATATGGGTATGTGTACCTTATGCGGTACAAATCTGAAACCTTTGAGAAATTCAAAGACTTTGAAGCTGAAGTAGAAAACCAGCTTAATAAAAGTATTAAGTCATTGAGGTCTGACCGAGGTGGTGAATAGTTAAGCGATGAATTTCAAGATTACTTGAGAAAAAATGGCATTGTTTCCCAGTGGACTCCTCCAGGAATTCCACAGCAAATGGGGTCTCCGAAAGGAGAAATCGGACATTATTAGATATGGCCTGATCAATGATGCCAGACACGGATCTACCCCTTTCATTTTGGGGTATTGCTTTAGAAACTGCAACACTACTACTAAACCAAGTTCCTTCTAAGACTGTTAGTCATACACCATATGAGTTATGGTCTGGGAAACGTCATAGTCTTAGTTATCTAAGAGTTTGGGGATGTGACACATATGTTAAGCTCACACAAACTAACAAATTTGATGATATGGCTGTTAAATGTAAGTTTGTAAGATATGCCTTGAACTCAAGAGCATACGTGTTCTACATCGCAAATGACAAATAACATTTGTCTCACGAAATGCTAAATTTCTAGAGAATGAATTCCTTCTCAAGAAATATAGTGGGAGTAGACTTGACCTCGATGAGGTACATGAAGAACAAACTAACATAAAACTAAACCCTAGGCCCCTCAAAAGGGCAGCGACAGAACAACCACAAGGTTATGAACTTAGAAGGTCTGGTAGGGAAAGATATTAGTCTGAAAGATATGGTTTTCATATTGATGAGGAACATTATCAGGTCATTGATAATGACGATCCCACCAGTTATGATGAAGCAATGCGTGACATTGATTCAGTCAAGTGGCTTGAGGCCATGAAATCCGAAATAGACTCTAAGTATCAGAATCAAGTATGGGACTTGGTGGATGCACCTGAAGGGATAAAACCCATAGGCTGCAAGTGGATTTACAAGCGTAAAACTGATGCAGAAGGCAACATCCAAACCTATAAGGCTAGGTTGGTGGTGAAAGGTTATAGAAAAATCCAAGGAATTGACTATGATGAAACCTTCTCGCCTGTTGCAATGATAAAGTCCATTCAAATTTTACTAGCACTAGCTACAATCTTTGATTATGAGATTTGGCAGATGGATGTCAAAACAACTTTCCTTAATGGGAACCTCGTAGAGGAGGTCTATATGACACAACCTGAGGGGTTTGCATCTAAGGATGATCATAATAAAGTATGCAAGCTTAAACGATCCATTTATGGACTCAAGCACGCCTCCAGAAGTTGGAATATACAATTTGATGAGACAATCAAAGAATTTGACTTCATCAAAAATGTAGATAAGCCTTGTGTTTATAGGAAAAATAGTGGGAGTGCTGTTGTATTTCTTGTATTATGTGTCGATGACAAATTAATCATCGAGAATGATATTCCCATGATGCAAGCCACCAAGCAATGGTTATCTCAGAATTTCTCCATGAAAGATTTGGGAGAAACAGCCTACATCCTCGGCATTAAGATCTACCATAATAGATATAAGAGGTTGTTAGGAATTTTTCAATCAACATAGATAGATAAAGTTTTGAAAAGATTCAAAATGGAATATTCCAAAAGAGGTAATTTACCTACTTGTCATGGAATCAAATTATCTAAGGAGAAATGTCCACATACTCCTTCAGATAAAGATCGTATGAGTAAGATCCTTTATGCTTCAGCAATATGATCGATCATGTACGCCATGCTATGTACAAGACCTGATATCTCTTATGCTCTTAGCATAACGAGCATGTATCAGGAAAATCCTGGTGAGCAACACTGGGCAGCTGTCAAAACAATCCTCAACTATCTGAGAAGAACTAAGGATGTGTTATTGTCATACGAAGATTGTTTAGAGATGAAAGTCATTGGTTACTGTGATGCGAACTTTCAGACCGATAGAGATGACAGAAGATCGCAAATAGGATATCTGTTTACTATGAATGGCGGAGCTGTCAGTTGGAAAAGGTCAAAGCAGTCAACTACAGTGGACTCCACCACTGAAGCCGAGTATATTGCAGCATCCGAGGTAGCTAAAGTAGCAGTCTGGATGAAGAAGTTCATCACGGAGCTGGAAGTGCTTCTCGCGATAAAGAATGGCACGATGTACTGTGACAACACGGGCGCCATTGCTTAATCAAATGAACCAAGGTCCCACCAGAAATCCAAGCATGTACTCAGGCGATTTCATCTCATCAGGGAGATTGTTGAGAGAAAAGAAGTTATTATAGAGAAAATACCCACAGAAGTGTAGGCATTGCATTTTTTTGCATACCGGCCCGATGATGAGCCTCATATGGAGGCACTACCTTTTAGTCGTGGAAGTCGGGGAAAACGGTCGTCGGAAAGGGAAAGTCAAGAGTTGACTCATTTTGGAAATAATTCTCTAAGTTCGCTCGGAGTTCGCTTGTTGAATGTTCGTTTCAAAACATTTCTTTAACCCGAAATCACCGCAAACCATTCTAAGCCCACCTAAACACCTAAACCCACATCCAAAGCCCATGAAACAAAAAATAAATCAAACACCAAGCCCACCATCCATTAGGCCCACGTCCATGACAGTAAAATTACCCCTCCTACACTATTCAAACATGATTTACCCATCTACCATCCTTACTTTAACCATTCCACCCCACTTTGACAAAATAATAAACAAATAATCATTCCCCCACCATACCCCACGCCCATACCATACAATTATCAAAACAATTCCCTCCCAAACACCAAACAACAAACAATAATTCACAAAGCCACCAATCACCACCCTCCCCCAAATACTAACAAACAAGAAACCCGTGCAAACCATTCCCCCCACCCATGCCTCCTACAAAGCAATTCTTCCAAACAAAAAACTAACAACCAAGAACCCATGCAAACCATTCCCCCCACCCATGCCTCCTACAAAGCAATTCTTCCAAACAAAACACAAACTTGTAAAAACATGCCCATACCACAAACACATGCACCCATACTCCTACCATGCAATAACCACTCTCCCATTTGCCTATATAAACCATCATTTTTCACCTTGGAACGCCTAGCACACATTAAGAGCACATACCTAGAGACATCAAGCAAAAAGACCCAGCATTTGGAGAACACAAGCAGCCCTTACTCTCTCTATACACTCACGCCCAAGACCTCCCCTCACTGCCTTCATTTCACGCCCAAGTCACTGCCCAACCAGCCCTCATCTTCACGGCATTTTGCTCTCCAAAATTCAAGCAACTCACTGCCATCCATTGCCTCCATTCCCCTCTGAGATTCACGCATAAACTAACTCCATTTTACCCCCTACACCTCACGCCAAACAAACCAGCAAAACAGCCCATTCCAGCAGTTCAAACACGCAAAAAGCCCCTGTAGTTCACGCCAGCCACTGCTCCATTTAGCCCCTGGAAATTACATCCAAAGCACCCTAATTTTAGCCCCCAAACTAGTGCACAAACTGCCCCAAACACCCTCTAAAATTCGTCAAAAATAGCAGCTCAAAAGCACTCAAAACAGTCCACCAAAGTCATCAAAACAGTGAGCAAAAAACTGCACTTGAAAGTCCGTAAGTAAACCGAGCAAACGGCAGTCCAACGCCTTCCAAAAATCACCAAAACTGACCTTAATTCACTGCCAACCAGCGAGTTAATTGTGGAGACTTGAATCGCAGCAAAACGAACTCAAAACAGTGGACCAAAACAGCGAAACAACGAGCTAAAACGTCAAAACAGCGAACCAGAAAAGTTACCGAGTGATAGCCCTTCCGATGGCCGTATAACGCATTTCCGAGAGACGAAAAAAGGTTAGACCTGAGGGCACCTATTACTAAATTTATTTACATGAAATAATGACTTAGGAGTTTATTTTATGGTATTTTTTTATAATAATTATTTTAGCATGTTGTTTAAATTTCTTCACATGAAATAATGACTTAGGAAGTTTATTTTATGGCATTTTTGCATGAATAATTAGTTTAGCATGTCATTTAAATTTCTTCACATGAAATAATGACTTAGAAAAATGTGTTTTATGATGATTAGCATGAATAATTAATTTAACATGTCATTTATTTTAGGTTATGTAAATTAGTAACGTAGAAAAGCATGCAACTTACTTTTTCGTCGCGTGAGAATTATGAATTAGTGTGTGATGTAATTTCGGGTGAATGGAATGTGTGTTCTTTCTTGTGGTATATTGGATGGAAACCCGGACATAAATTCCATAGCCGAATCCAAATGGACGGTATTATGGTTTGCACTCGGGATACAATGTCCCGTACCACTTGAAGGATTCACATATTTCATTTCATCCAACTTGTATTTGAGCATGATTAGGCTATTAGAATGTTGTTTTATTTTTTAGCATGACTTAGTTATTTACCTTTCGTATTAGGAATTTAAGTTATGTTATGTTTAGATCATTGGTTATTTGACATGTTTGATGTGTGATATCATGTGTTTGCTGTTATGAAAGTTTACTTTTGAAGCATGCAAATCTAGATTTAGACTTTATAAGAATTTAGACTACTTTGACCAACATGTATGTTGAGTAGACTTGGTTAATATTGCACAAATCCATTCATTACAAACGACATAAGTAAGGGACCATTCCGAACCCAACGGTTTGAGGTCTTCCCTTGCGAGGGGTAAGTGCGGCCTTAAATCATTTTCCTGGTTCACACCGGGTGGCGACTCATTTATTCTCCAGTTTAGTCCCCCGTGGGCTACTCCGTACTCCCAACCAGGCCGCGAGCCCGGAACAGCGTCGCCCAGTTTCTGTGTCCCACAGTCTGGCGACTCCACTGGGGATAGAGAATCGGCCCCGAAATAATTTCTTGTAATGTTTGTGATTTGTGCTTTAATTAACCATATCTACTGTAGGTTTAAGGAGTTTAATCAAAGGCATTGTTAAGGCTAGGTGATAGTTTGGTGTCTTCCTTCACTCACTACCTTTCTATAAGAAAAAACTGTGAAGGCACCTAGATAATCATTCATCCGTAGCTTATTGTGATAGACTAATTTGGAGGACTCGTTGTTTATTCCTGACACCAAGCGATAAGAGCCTAAGAGGCTTGGGTACTTAAGAGAGCCTCGCTCCACCCTCCCTCTGGGAATCTACAACGGGAAACCCATTTGACAGTTAGTCACATACTATAACTCGTTGACACGTACCGTAAGGTAAAAAAGGTGAGCTCACTTGGTCGTTTGAACCCTTGAGGGGGGAGTCCTAGTTGTGGGCAATCCTTCGTCAGCGGGAGCCTTTGTTTACATTCCTTTAAACCTACATGTGAACCTTAGTTGTATGACCCTTAGAAATTATTTATTTATGCTTGTGTTTAGGACCATCGCCATTTGGATTCAGTTGGATCTTTTTGTCAAGATATGTGAACTTGTTGGGCCATTTAAACTGGGACAAGTTCATGTCCTTTGACAATTGGGCCAAAAGCTTCTAAAATGCCGATGGGCCATTTTGTGTTTAGGCCTCTTATCATTTGAAGTTATTTAGTTATATTATCGCAAAGTGTAAACTTGTTGGGCCTTTTTCAACTGGGACAAGTTTGCACCACGCAATAGTGTGATTGAATACTTTAAAATGATAACGGGCCAATTAGTGCAAATTATTTTATAAGCTTATTTATTCCATACATCGCATACATGACATTAACTCATGCATACATGCATCATGCTAACCCCCTTTGTGTTAAAAGCCCTCATAGATACCCGTTGGGTTGGGGGAAGACTTGTCAGAAGACCATCAGCCAATATGAATGAGTCAGCCAACGAGGGATCCCGCCTAGAACAATTAGAGACTAAAATAACAGGAATTATTGAGATATTACAAGCTCTGACTAATGTTGTGGCCAGCTTGACCGCACTCTGTATAGCTGATAATAGAGAGATGAACAGTCAGAATGCAAAGACCATTGGGGAACCTTCAGAGACAAAACTCCCTCCTTCCGAGATTGCCTCTATCGGAAACAGACGATTCTCCAATCTTGGTAGACCTTTGTCAAAGGTGTTTAAGAAACTGAATATGCAAGGACTTCTAAAACCCTTAAAACCTAGACCACTTTAAAACCCTGTGCCACCGTACCTCAACCTAAATCAGTATTGTTACTTCCACCAAGAAAGGGGCCATGAAACTAATAATTGCATCCACCTTAGGCATGAAATCCAAAACCTCATTGATGCCCATAAAATACCCAACCGGGAAAAAGAACAAGCCAACATACACAAAAAACCTCCACCTACCCACATTATTGACTCTGGCCTACCCGACAATCTTGTCTTCCCAACCCACAACTACCAAACTTCTTGCACAGGGATACGAGGCAACAGTGGTAAAAGTGAAATAAAGCAAAAGGAGGATATTTGGGAAAACTTCTCAGATAGTGATGAGACGGGGGTTGCAAAAGGGAAAAGTGAATGGGAAGAAGAACTACTGTACCTGGAGAAATTGATGGTCGAAGGAAATAAGAAAGCAAGGGAAAATAAAGTTGCAATTTATGGAGATGTTTGTCTCCCAGATCTTATTCAGTTGTGATCCAACATTTATTAATAGAGACATTGATTTTGTCTATTTGTTCGAACCTTTTCTTAATGATAATAAAGATGTTTTGACATTTCATGACTTCTTTTGTTATTTTCCTTTATTTTCGTAGACAAGATCCTAGACTTTTTGACCTTTCATGACTTGTTATGGTGGACAGGATCCATAACTTTTTTGACCTTTTAGGACTTCTTTTGGTATTTTCTTTTATTTTCGTGGATAGAATCCACTACTTTTTGACCACTCACGATTTCTTTTATTGTTTTCTCTTATTGTCGTAGACAGGATCTAGAGACTCTTTGACCTCTGACGAATTCTTTTGTGGTTTAGCTAACAACCATTCGGTGGAAGATATTAGTGCAATTATTACTCACCCCTTTTCAGGTTCTATAAATTCAGCTCAACATTTCTCTCCTTAACACATCCAGATATACATCCAAGTAAGAGAAAGAAAATGGAAGCAACTTCACAGCAGCGAGTTAAGCAAATTTGTGTTTTCTGTGGATCCAACACTGGTAATAAACCAGAATTCATTGAGGCTGCAAAGGAATTGGGGAGAGTCATGGCTGAGAAGAATATACACATAGTATATGGTGGTGGAAATCTTGGGATAATGGGAAGCATTTCAAAGGAACCAAGGTCCCACCAGAAATCCAAGCATGTACTCAGGCGATTTCATCTCATCAGGGAGATTGTTGAGAGAAAAGAAGTTATTATAGAGAAAATACCCACAGAATATAATTTTACAGATTCTCTGACTAAAGGGCTGACTCAACAAAAGCATGATAGACACACCCGAGAATATGGTGTCCAGATTCATACTAGTTGGTTATAGTGAAAGTGGGAGATTGTAAGGGATATGCCCTATACCCAACTTATAGATGAGCTATATGTACATGTATTTGTAATATTTTTCATTAATTAATAAAATGGCAATCTTTATTATACGTTTCTGACATAAATTATATGAATCATCAAACACTGTAATAAAGCCCTTGGAGTAATAAGGTGATGGCTTCCACGCCTTATGAGAATCATTAATCTCAAACGTTCATAGTCATAGTTTTGTGAATAATCTGGGCGTTCACAAAGCGGAGAGACTAGCATGATGATATGATCCGCTTTTTGAGTGGGGTAGCCGATCTCATAGGCTACTAGCGGAGATCTGTCCGCTTGGTGTATCACATGGATGCATGAGTTGCTCGTGTCCATCGAACTGACCGCCGAAAGTTTTCACATGGAGTGTTTATCCCATGTGTCTGTGAGAACTTTCATGTATCGATTGTATGACTAGTCCTTAGACTTGAGGTCTTTACAATCTTATGTGTGGATCAAATAACTTTGACATTCTCCTTCCCCGGTTCAAAAGATCCGGTCATAAGGGTATGATTGGGTCATTTGTTGAAACACATGAAGTTTGTAAAGATACAACATAGAATCACCACTCTCTCGGATAATATTTTCTTATAAGAGTAGTATTCCAGTTCGCGGGTTGATATGTATGATCAGTGCTTGAGACTGTGGCCGCAGTGGAAGAATCATGTGAGATTCTTGGGTTAGCACGATTCATGACACTATCAACATCATACCTTTGACCATATAGGTAGACACTTTCCGTACCACAGGTCAAAAGGTAGGCATATAGTGAGGCGAGGGACCGTATCATATGTAAATCGCATACAGAATGAGTATATATCTTTCCTTCTCATTTGGAGGCATTGGCATGTTGTTAGATGTCAACCTTGGTCATTGAAATTGAACGACCATCTGATCGGAGGATAATTTATGTTTGATTAAATTATCATGATTCATTTCATGTCCAACTTGAGGGGAACCCAAAAGGCCACACACAACAAAGTCGAAATCAATGGTTAATAGTGTACAGTATAAATTTAATAGCATAAATGGTTCAATGTGTTTAATTATTGAACAGATCATTTATGAGGTTATATAGTAGCTTAGGGATTGGTGAATGACGATATGGGCACATTGGGAATTGGAATAAATAAATAAATAAAAAAGCGCAGATGGTGCTTTATTTTTTTTTATTTGTTATTTGTTTTGAATTCTAATTCGGCCTAAACTCTTATTAGAGTTTTATAATCTCATTAAACCACTAAATAAAGATCCAATGGCTAAGAGTAAATTAGCATTTATCCCACATCAGATTCTTATTTAGTTTTGTTGTCTTTGGAGCACCTATATAAACCCAAATAATTCTTTACAAATTTTTTACACCAAAAACCTTTCATATCTTGGGTTTATATAAGTGAGCAACTCTAAAGTTTAAGAGTAAGTCACTGATTTTGAGGATCCTTAAGTCTAATTGACTAGAGGAATCTCAAGTTAAAAGTTTTGAGGTATTTGCCTAGGCTAGCACCAAGGGCAAATTACTCGTGCACTCAAGGCGTAGTCTTGCCATTGAGTTTTGTCTTTGGTGTGTGCAAATTTGGAGGCCATACACTTGGGTGGCTCTTTGGAACGTGGAAGAGCTTGCTGAGGTCGAGAAAAGCTTGTAGATTGGAGGGAGGACTGGATGAGTCTTCGGTTCAAGTAATTCTTTTTCTTTCTTTATTTTAATTAGAGTTCTTATGATGTTAGCATGTTTAGGTTTATGTTCTTTACATGTTTTATGAGTTTTTATGCTTAGAATATATAGTAACATGCCAAGGCTTGTAGAATAGTAGGGGTTTTGGACCAAGGCTATGGTTTGAAATAGAAACTGACCGAGCGAATCCGAGGTTGGCTTGTGAGTCCGAATCCAATGAGGTGCTAATTTTGGTGATTTTCTTTCCTTCCGGCATTCGTTTCCCGTGACTTCCGCAACTTTTCAGGTAGTGCCTCTATACGAGGCTCATCATCGGGCTTATGCAAAAATACAGTGTCTATAGTGGTCCCCACTTTGATGGGGCTTGTGCAGTGTGTGACAGTGATAACCCTATCAAAGTCATGCATGCATTTTTGCTTACCTGGTTCGTTGGTCGTTACCAGACTTACATGGTGTTTCGTTGCTTTTGTGAGATGCTTCGACTTCGGGGATTTCTTCCCGAACTGAGTTGAGTTGATGTCGAGGTGCTTTGACTCCTGGGTTTCATTCTCGAACCACCGAGTGTGAGATGCTTCGATCTTTGGGATTTATTCTCGAATTGAGTTGAGTTGATGGCGAGGTGCTTTGACCCGTTGTTTTGTTCCCGAACCACTGAGTGTGAGATGCTTTAATCTATGGGATTTTTTCCCAAACTTAGTTGATTTGATGGCGAGGTGCTTCGACCCCTTGGTTTTATTCCCGAACCACTGAGTGTGAGATGCTTCGATCTCTGGGATTTGTTCTCGAACTGAGTTGAGTTGATGGCGAGTGCTTCGACCCCTGGGTTTTGTTCCCGAACTAGGGAGTGTGAGATGCTTCGATCTCTGGGATTTTTTCCCGAACAGAGTTGAGTTGATGGCAAGGTGCTTCGACCTTTGGGTTTTGTTCCCGAACCACCGAGTGTGAGATGTTTCAATCTCTGAGGTGCTTTGACCTCTGGGCTTCATTCCCAAACTGAATGGGTTATAGCGTCTTTGATCCACTGTCGAACTGATGGTGGTAAGGCACTTTGCTCCCTGATCCGTCCATCTTCTCTCATCCTCATCCCCCGAGGTTGTTCTGTTAGGGACATGCCCTATACCCAACTTGTGGATGGGCTATATTTACATGTATTTGTAATATTTTCATTAATTAATAAAATGACAATCTTTATTATACGTGTCTTATATAAATTATATGAATCATCAAACACTGTAATAAAGCCCTCGGAGTAATAAGATGATGGCTTCCATGCCTTATGAGAATCATTACTCTAGAACGTTCCTAGTCATAGTTTTGTGAATAATTTGGGCGTTCACAAAGCGGAGAGACTAGCATGATGATATGATCCGCCTTTAAGTGGGGGTAGCCAATCTCATAGGCTACCAGCGAAGATCCATCCGCTTGGTGTATCACATGGATGCATGAGTTGCTCGTGTCCATCGAACTGACCGTCGAAAGTTTTCACATGGAGTGTTTATCCCATGTGTCTGTGAGAACTTTCATATATCGATTTTATGACTAGTCCTTAGACTTGAGGTGTTTACAATCTTATGTGTCGATCAATAACTTAGAAATTCTCCTTCCTCGGTTCAAAAGATCTGGTCATAAGGGTATGATTGGGTCATTTTTTGAAACACATGAAGTTTATAAAGATAAAACAGAGAATCGCCACTCTATCGCATAATATTTTCTTATAAGAGTAGTATTCCAGTTCACGTGTTGATATGTGTGATCAGTGCTTGAGACTGTGGCCGCAGCGGAAGAATCATGTGAGATTCTTGGGTTAGCACGATTCATTACACTATCAACATCATACTTTTGACTATATGGGTAGACACTTTCCATACCCTAGGTCAAACGGTGGGGATACAGTGAGGCGATGGACCGTATCATATGTAAATCGCATATAGAATGGTTATATATCTTTCCTTCTCGGGGGCCTTGGCATGTTGCTAGATGTCAATCTTGGTCATTGAAATCGAACAACCATCTGATCGGAGGATAATTTATGTTCGATTAAATTATCACGATTCATTTCATGTCCAACTTGAGGGGAACCCAAAAGGTCACACACAGCAAACTCGAAATCAATGGTTAACAGTGCACAGTACAAATTTAACAGCATATATGATTGCTGTAGGAATTGTTCATAAATGGTTCAATGTGTTTAATTATTGAACAGATCATTTATGAGGTTCCATAGTGGCTTAGGGATTGGTGAATGACGATAGGGGCACTTTGGGAATTGGAATAAATAAATAAATTATTTAATTAATTAAAAAAATACATGATAAATAAATAAAAATGTGAATAGTAAAAAAATTATATTTGTTATTTGTTTTGAATTCCAATTCGGCCCAAACTCTTATTAGGGTTTTATAATCTCATTAAACCACTAAATTAAGATCCAATGGCTAAGATTAAATTAACATTTATCCCACATCGGATTCTTAAATAATTTTGTTGTCTTTGGAGCACCTATATAAACCCAAAGAATTCTTTTCAAATTTTTGCACCAAACCTTTCATATCTTGGGTTTATATAAGTGAGCAACTCTAAAGTTTAAGGGTAAGCCACTGATTTTGAGGATCCTTAAGTCTAATTGACTAGCGGAACCTCGAGTTAAAAGTTTTGAGGTATTTGTCTAGGCTAGCACCAATGGAAAAATACCCGTGCACTCAAGGCGTAGTCTTGCCGTTGAGTTTTGGCTTTGGTGTGTGCATCTTTGGAGGCTACACACTTGGGTGGCTCTTTGGAACGTGGAAGAGCTCGCTGAGTTCGAGAAAAGCTTGTAGATTGGAGGGAGGACTGGAGGAGTCTTCAATTCAAGTAAGTATTTTTCTTTCTTTCTTTAAATTAGAGTTCTTATGATAGTTAGCATGTTTAGCTTTATGTTCTTTGCATATTTTATACGTTTTTATTCTTAGAATATATAGTAACATGCCTAGGCTTTTAGAATAATTAAAACAAATGGGTGTTGGGCAAATGGATATCGGTATCATAATTTAATTTATTTAATTTTTCGTTGCGCACTCGCGGCCGCTTTCCAACATGTTCTCCATTCTCGGACTTCCTCGTCTTTTTCTTTTTCTTCAAAGCCTGCGAAAACAAAAGTTGTGTGTATGCGACCTGTATGCATATATGCATGGATGCATTCCCTATTCCGATGAGTTCTCTTGATGTCTTCCTTGGTTAGGCCTTTCTTGCGCTAGAGGGTTTTCTTCGCTCCTTTAGGAAGTCTTTGGTCGCCCCCTTAGTTTGCTTATAGTTTCCTCCTATCAATCTTACTCCGGTGATTGCTAGTTTTCTTTGGTCCCATGGCTCAAGATCCTTTCTAACTTAGCGGAATGCTCCATCTTGCCTGAGTCTCCTTTTCAGGTTTTTAACTCAGCAAGCAAAATTATTTATTTATTTATTATTATTATTATTTTTATTATTATTATTTATTTTTCTTGCCTAAGCTGTCCTTTCAAATTTTCAACTGAGCGGATTACTCTATCTTGCCTGAGTCGCCTTCTCAGGTTTTCAACTCAGCGAGCTAATTTTTTTTTTAAGATCTGACCCGTCCTCATTCTCGAGGCTCTTTGTTCGTCCTCATTCCCGAGGTTATTTCCTAAATCTCCTGATCTTGGTCCAGCCTTTAAGAAACAAAAGACGTGATTTGTAATCACTTGACTCTAATCTTTCCCGATTAGCTGGGATTTATGCAATCTATGAGCATCTTGAACATTTGTTTCAATAAAGTCGTTTGAATTACTTCTTAGTACATATGTAGGAAATAAACTGCATTACAAGGGTACCTCTGTCGCTAATTATTCCTCACAGATTTTTCAATTAGCCATTTTTCTTGCTCTCTCATGCTCTATATTTTACTTGGGCTGTCATTTGCGGATTTTCAACCCAGCGAGCCTTTCTTTTTCTCTTTTTTTTTTTTTAATTTTTTTTATGCAAATTATTATTTTAGCCTATCCACGTTGATGGGCTCGGTGAACTCGTTCCCTTCCAAATCAGACAGTCTCACTGCCCCATTCCCCATCAACTTTTTGACTAGGTAAGGCCCTTCCCAATTGGGCCTGAACTTTCCCCTCGGGTCCATTATCAGTGGCTTCGACTGCTTGAGCACTAAATCACCTTCTCTTGGTGGGGTGTACTTTCTTGTTGAACGCTTGGGCCAACCTTTTCTGGTATAGCTGCGTGTGGTAAAAGGCCTTTATCCTTTTCTCATCTAGTAATGCTAGCTGTTCGAACCTCTGCGAGGCCCATTCCTGCTTAGGAAATTCTGTCTCTGCTAGTACCCGCATTGACTATATCTCTATTTCCACTGGTAACACTGCCTCTATCCCGTAAACCAAAGAATAGGGCATGGCTCTCGTTGCCATTCTCAAAGAAATTATGTACCCCCACGGGGCATACGGCAGTTTATCAGCCCAATCCTTATAACTTTCCATCATTTTAGCTAGTATTTTCTTTTTGGTTGGCCGCCTCTACTACCTTATTAGCCTGTGGCCTGTAAGGTGATGATTTGTGATGCCCTATCCCATACTCCTACAACATCGCTTGTATTTCTCCCTGAAATTGGACTCCATTGACTGTCACTATGTGTTGTGGCATTCTGTATCGACATACTATATTTCAGGCTATGAACTTTGCCATCTGCTTCGCCGTAACATTACGGAACGACTCGGCTTCCACCCATTTTGAAAAATAGTCTACCGCCACTACTATGAAGCGGTGTCTCTTTGATGCATGTGGCTTGATTTCTCCAATCATGTCAATACCCCACACTGAGAAAGGCCATGGTTCTGACAGTCCGTGCAATTCTGTAGACGGTAGATGGTGCAAGTTGCCGTGTGCCTGGAAATCGTGACAGTGCTTTACCAGCTTTGCGCAGTCGGCTTCCATAGTCGACCAGTAAAATCTCTGCCTCACTATCTTACGAGATAAATTTAATCCATTCATGTGCGGTCTACATACTCCAGCGTGCACCTCTTTCATCACCTTCTGAGCCTCTTCTTTTCTTAAACACTTTAGCTGGATGCCATTGGCTTGTTTCTTGTATAGTTCTCCCATTAAACTCACATACTGGGAAGCCAGTTTCTAAATGGCTATTCTGTCTTTCTTACCGGCTCCTTCTAGGAATTCCCCACGTTCTAGATACTGTAGAATGTCATAGTAGCATGGCTTACCATTGTCGACTTCTACTTCCAAGATTCTCTCTGTCTCATAACTGGGTCTGCTAGCTGTTGTCAGCGCAAAGGGTCTCATTACCAATTTTTTCGGGTTTTCCTAAGTTGCGGCTAGGGTGGCTAATGCATCTGCCATTTGGTTCTCTTCTCGTGGCAAGTACTGGAATTTACAGTTGGGGATAACTTGTGCCAACTTCCTGAGATGGAGTAGGTAGGGTCTCAACCGATCCTCCTTCAATTCCCATTCCCCTCGCATCTGTCGAACTACCAACATCGAGTCTCCATAAATTTCTACGTCCTTAGCCCATAGGGCTTTTAGTACTGTCAGTCCAAATACATATGCTTCATACTCGGCCATGTTGTTGGTTACTCCGAACGTCACTATTTTAGCCATAGGTAGGGTTTCTCCTTCAGAGGTTACTATCACAATTCCTATTCCAGCTCCTTTGTAATTCACCGCCCCATCAAAATACATTTTCCACCCTGGACTATTATGGTTTGGACTTCCTCGTCTGGGAATTCGATCTTATATTGATCTCATTCTATGGGTTGTAATGCCAAGAATTCCACTACGGCTCGCCCTTTCATTACCTTAGAGGTGAGGTATTCTATGTCAAACTTCTTCAGTAACACCAACCATCTACCCAACTTCCCCATTAGTGAATGTGCTGACTGCAAATACTTTAGGGGATTCTCATTTTCTACCACTTGTATCTTATAGGATTGAAAGTAATGACGCAGCTTTCGGGAAGCCCATATCACCGCCAAACAGATCTTTTCCACTTCTTGATAGCAGGCTTCATACGAAAGCATCTTCTTACTGAGGTAGTAGACTGCATGTTCCACCCTTTTCTCATCTGCATGTACCATCATCACCCCCAGCGCTTCGAGTTCTAAAGCCAAATACAGTACCAAGGGTTTTCCCGGCCTTGGGGGTTTCAGGACGGGCGGTTTAACCAAGTATTTTTTGATTTTGTCAAAAGCTTCTTGACATTGCCCATTCCACTCCACAGGCTGGCCTTTCCTCAATAGCTTGAATATGGGCTCACATATTAATGTTGGCTTAGCAATTGCCTTGATCTTTTCAGGGTCCACTTTTATATCTTCGGTGCGGGCATCTCGGTAATTGCCTTGATCTTTTCAGGGTCCACTTTTATTCCTCCCATTCCTACTATATGTCGTAACAACTTTCCTGATATTACCCCAAACACATAGTTATTGGGATTTAGTCGGAGGTTGTACTTGTCAACTCTTTGAATGAACTTCTCCAGTGCTTCTTATGTCCGGCCCTCGTCTCAGATTTAACCATCATGTCATCCACGTATACCTCAATCTCCTTATGCATCAAGTCGTGGAACAATGTTGTGGCCATTCGTTGATAAGTGGCCCCTGCATTCTTGAGTCCAAACGGCATCACCTTGAAACAATATGTACCTCACTCAGTGATGAAAGTAGTCTTATGCTTGTCGTCTTTGGCCATGAGGACCTGATTATATCCTGAGAATCCATCCGCGAACGAGTACATAGCAGATAAAGCTGCGGTATCGATCAACACGTCTATATGAGGTAGGGGAAAATCATACTTTGGGCAAGCTTTGTTCAGGTCCCTATAATCCACACATATTCTGACATTTCCATCATTCTTCGGTACCGGTATAATATTGGCTAACCACTCGGGGTACTTTACAACCTCTAAGAACCCCACATGTATCTGCTTCTTGACTTCTTCCCTAACATTTTCAGCCCACTCTGGCCTCATTCTTCAGAGCTTCTGTTTTACTGGTCTCATGTTCGGATAAGTCGGTATCGTGTGCTGGGAAATACTCATGTCCACTCCTGGCATGTCCTCATAGGACCAGGCGAATACTTTTACATATTTTATTAATATTCTCTCTAATTCTTTCCGCTTATCAGAGGTAACCTCACTTGCAATTAAAATTTCTTTGGGATTTTCACATGTACCAAGATTAAATGCATTTTCCTTTGTTGAGTTAATATCAAATATGCTCATGTTATGTTTATTACGATGCAGACTAACCGGAGAAGACTCGAACAAGTAAGCAAAATCAATATCTTTATTATTAATAAATGCAGGATTACAATCAAATAAATCAGGAAAATAAGTATCTTCGTAATTTGCAGCCTTATTTTCCTCCGTCTTCTTGCTTTCCTCGAGCGTCAGATTCTCCAACTCTAGTAATTCTTCTTCCCATTTATCTTCCACTTTTGTAACTTCTTCTGCCCGTGATTCTTTGCCCATCACATCCTGGAAGATCTCGAATCCCGGTACTATGATCTCATTGACTTCTACGGGTTCAGGAACTCCTTGATATCATGTGGCTTTCACAAAGTATTCAATTAGCTTCATCCATTTCTTCTTGGTCTCTGGCTCATTCTCATCGGATTCATACCCCAATCATATTTTACTGGTCAGTCCCTTGAAATCTGGCAGTGCTCCTTTAGCACTCGAACCCGTGCCAACTCGTATTTCATTTTTTCCATGATTCTAGCCACTTTAGGGTCAACCCATTCTTCGAAGTTTGCCGCCACTTGGAACCTGGTGAGAGGCTGTATGTCTAAAGTAGCCACAACATTGTCTACTTCAACCCTGATGGTGACGACTTCCCCTCCATGCGGGAACTTAATAACCTGGTGCAAAGTGGATGGCATGCCCCTAAGTTTATGAAACCATGGCCTCCTTAATAACAGGGCAAATGTAGCTAGGATATCAAGCACTGTGAACTCCACCTCTTTTTCTATCGAGCCCACTTTGACTATTGTGACAAAAATACCTTCGACTCTGATGAGTGATAAATATATCACTATTTCCCACTCATTTAACTTAATATTTTGTATAGTTTCTTGAGTTTTGTGAATATTTTGATGTGTTTTGTGTTATTTTGCAAATAAATAAAGATTCAGGACATTTTGGAGGTGATTTGGAGCAAAACTGTGAAAATTGGCAAAAATGGGCATTTTCGTAATTTTCAGCGTCGCGACGCCTAACGTGCACCGAGTCTTCGCTAACGTGCGCCGGGTCAACAAGTCAGAGTTGAGAAGTTTGACTTTGCTAACATGCACCATGCCACGTGTCACTATCACAGAAGATCTGCTAACGTGCGCCGCGTGCCACGTGTCAACAATTCAACGAGCCGCCATCGCCAGCCGCCTTGCCACGTGTCGCCTGATCGCTTCAGCCGCCTTGCCACGTGTCAGAAATTCAACGATGCCGTCTTCAGCCAGCCGCCCAACCAATGAGAAGCTGACACGTCATGGCGTAGTGACGCTGGAACCTCTTGGCGTCGCGACGCTGGGAGCTTACCGGGGGCCTATAAATTCAGATCGAATTTTCAGTTTTAGTTACACACCTTCTCTCTCTTTTATTAGTTCTAAATTTAGAGTTTCTCTCTCTAGTTTCTTTAAATTAAGTTTTGTAATTACTTTTTAATAGTAATAGTAAATTACTTTCTTAAACTTTTATTGTTTTTTACTATTACTATTAGGAGGTAACTCCTCCATGCTGAGGTAATAAGGTAATTCTTTTACTATTGCTTTTTAGATTAATCTTCCTTAAAATATGATATATAAACTATTTAAAATCAGATTAATAAAGGATACCGCCATTCCGGACGGTTGGTTATTTAATTAAATCTGGTAAACCTGACTTAATCAGGATACCGCCATACTGGACGGTTCGTTTAAATTTATTTTCTGTTCCGCCTTATGGCTGGTATATTTGAATATGACTTAATCAGGATACCGCCATACTGGACTGTTGGTTTAAAAAATCACAAGTATATATATTATTATTTTATGGGAGATATCTAAATAGTAAATAGTAGAAGTTAATTCCTTTTACCTTAGCATTTTATTTATTTTTCCGCATTTACTTTTTAGTAATTTTTATGTCTTTTTACTTGTCCTAACTATGTGTTATAACAAAGTTAGTTTTCTAGGGTTGTGATAAAATCTAATATCACCGATTTAAAAAGGGTTAGATTATAGTTTTGGTAACTAAAAGAATTATTTGTTGAGTCATAACCTTAATGCCTTTTTATTAACTGATCACTAATAAAAGTGATTAGATAAAACTTAAAATGAACTAGACATAGGGATTTTAAGTTTAAAGACAATATACTCAACAACCCACGATCTTCTTTAAGGATAGATAAACCTTTAATAGATTTCTTTACAGGATAGACATATACCTGTCGGGCTGGGGTAATCAATAATTGGAATTCAATCTTATGAATCTAGGTAATTTAATTGACATAGACATATGATTCAATTTGATTATTCTAGGTATTTGTAAATGACCATCGGAAGAGGCTTTTACATAATTTAGTGTTCCAGATTAATAATTCAATATTTTACCCAACTATGATATACTACTACTTCATTTTTTAAAAGATATTAGAAAGATTCACAACCTTAGATCTTTGAGTCTTTTATTTTCCTTAGTATTTTCTTTTGTCTTTTTATTTATTTACTTATTTAGCAAGTTTACAAAATCAAATCATTCAAGCAATCAATTCACTTCTCCCTCAATTAGATATTTGTAAATGAATAGTATCAACAATTAATAACAACAGTAGGAATTAAGTCCTCGTTGGATCGATATTTTTATACTACTTGAACGATATGTGCGCTTGCGTTATACGTGTGTGTTTACGCTGATCAAGTTTTTGGCGCCGTTGCCGGGGACTTATTTTCTTGCGTTATTAATTTTAAAGCTATCTAATTTACTTGTATCTAATTTTCTTTTTTATTATCTTTATTTTTTTTTCTTTCTTTTGTTTTCAGGTAATTGAAATATGGAATAATATTGGGAAATTGAAAGATCACGAGCTTTACTAGAAGATACACCCCAAATCTGGGAGCAACAGTCTAGTTTTCTGGAGGCCTGTTGTCCAACACAACAATTATCACTGGAATTCAGAATCAAGCAATTCTACATTTGCTCAACAGAATGAAATGGGGAGATGTGTAATTTGTGATGGCAACCACCCGAGCGATCAATGTATATACCTTTCAGAGTGGCAGAATTATTGGAATCATACAAGGTACGAAGAATCATCACATTTTCCATCTTATCCAGCATCTACATACGATCTTCATCAAGAACCAGATCCATCAGAGGAAGATCAGTTGGATGACATGCTAAAAGATTTGTTCGAGGAACGAGAAGTTCTATTTGAAGTACAAATTCAGAGTCAAGCAGCATATATACAGAGGATGACAGATCAAATTAGACAATTAACAGAGAACCTGAATCACATATCTCACGAAGCAAATTCAAATACTATTGAAGAAGCCTTTCGATATCCTGAGTTCATCATCACATCATAACAGAGGACGGGGCTGAGCAGTATCAAGAATCAGAGGTATCAGTTCAGGAGCCTGCACCAACAAAGTCTCAATCTGATTTTTATTATTCTGACTCTGACGAGGATGAAGAAACTGAGTTTTTTGTACCAACTGCACCAACAAGGAAGGATGAAACTTTCCATCCTCAGAATGAAGATCTTGGAGCATGCTTTACCATGATGTTTGAATAAGATCTACCTGAGCCAATCATTTCACCCAGATCAGAGGATGAAGACCTAAAATCTGACATTTCTTTTCATCCTCAGGTTGACAATTTTGAAGCATTTATTTCACAGATGACAGATGAAGAGCTGGATATGGAAATTTTCAAATACATCTGTGAAGAAAAGGTGGAGCAAGAACCAAAGCAAATGTCTGAACAAATTGAAAATCCAGAGCATTCAGGAGAAACATCGCTGTTTTGGGGAGTACAATTTAGAGATATTATTCAGAAACTTGACAGAATGGAAATTCCATTCGAAGTCAAGCACCATGCAAGACCTCCTGATTTTCTTTCTTTCATTTCAGGAATCACTGGAGCAACAAAGATAAAAAAAATGGAACAAACACTGAATGAGACAAAATTCTTTTTACCACCTTACCATTGGAAGAGACCCTTCAAAAGCAACGCTCACAGGATTGTCTTTGATCGGACATCGAAAACGACGCTGAATCCTCTTTAACAGATAGATTTCAGTCACGTCTGGTTGAAGACGAAAAATTTAGCGCTAGCAGGGAGGCAACCCATGCAATTTGTTGTAATTTGTTTTTTCATATTTTGTGTGAACTTTTTAATTTTGTGTGTTATTTTGTAGGGAAAAGCACAAATGTAGCATTTTAAGACAGAAGGAATGGTGTTTGACAATCACAAAGAAGAGAGCTATTTCATTTGTGATGGCTGAGTAAAGAATGATTTCTTGAGACGCATCCTAATGAATTATACTAAGCAAGTGGCGTATTGCATACACAATTCCGTTGCCTTAATTATTCCTTTGATTCGCTTTTCTGTTGAAATTATCTTTATTTTCGTAGACAGGATCCAGACTTTTTGACCTTTCACGATTTCTTTTTTTTTTGTTTAGCTAACAAGCTTCCTTTGGAAAATACTAGTGCTATTATTACTCACCCTTTTCAGGTACTATAAATTCAGCCCGTCATTGCACTTTTGAAGGCATCCAGAGTCGATAAAGAAATACATATAAAAATGGAAGCCACTTCAAGAAGACGAGTTGAGAACATCTATGTGTTTTGCGGTAGTAGTGTTGGTACTAAACCACAATACATAGAAGCAACACAGGAATTGGGTCGAGTCTTAGCTTCAAGGAATATGCACTTAATATATGGCGGAGGCAATCTTGGACTAATGGGGATCGTTTCAAAGGCTGTACAGGAAGGAGGCAGTCATGTTTTGGGAATCATTCCAAAACCCTTGGCATAGGCTAATCTTATTGGATCATCATATGGAGAGGAACTGATCGTGTCAGGTATGTCTGAACGACTGGTAGAAATGATTAATCGTTCTGATGCTTTTATTGCTTTACCAGGTGGCTTGGGTACATTGGAGGAAATTTTTATAGTATTATATTGGGCAAACCTGAACATACACCAGAAATCGCTTGGACTGCTCAACGTTGATGGATTTTATGATTTTCTTTGTGTGTTTCTTAATGATGCCCGGAGAAATGGGTTCGTGTCAAAACCTATGAAAGAACTCCTTTTTACTGCCAGGTCTGCTCCAGATCTACTTGACCAACTCATAGCATATGAACCACAAGTTGACCCTATCTTTTCAAAGATAAAATGGTCTGATGATGATCGTGGTAAGAGGCGTCGTGTTAATCTGGATCTTAACCTTTAATTTGCTTGTAGTAATTCAGCCAACCAGGTACTATCTTCTAAACTCTTCTTCTACTGATTAAGACATTGGGGACAATGTCTCATTTAGGTTTGGGGGTGAGGAATAGTTAATAGTACTTGTTTGTATTGTGTTTATATTTTTAGTCCAAAATTTTTCGAAAAATACAAAAAAATTAAAAAATTTTCAAAAATTACAAAAATATTTTGCATTTTTATCAAAGGCATAGCTAAAGCTAGGTGATGGTTTGGTGTCTTCCTTCACTCACTACCTTTCTATAAGGAAAAGCTGTGAAGGCACCTAGATAATCATTCACTTGTAGCGTGTTGTGATAGACTAGTTTGGAGGACTCGTTGTTTATTCCTGACACCAAGCGATAAGAGCCTAAGAGGCTAGGGTACTTAAGTGAGCCTCGCTCCACCCTCCCTCTGGGGAATCTACAACGGGAAGTCCATTCGACAGTTAGTCACACACCATAAACTCGTTGGCACGTACCATAAGGTATAAAAAAGTGCGTTCACTTGGTCGCTTGAACCCTTGAGTGGGGAGTCCTAGTTGTGAACAATCCTTCGTCAGCAAGAGCCTTTGATTAAACTTCTAAAACCACATGTAAATTATAGTTATATGACCAGTAGAAATGTTTTGTTGTTATGTTGACTAAAAAGATGAAATTGGTAAGAAATAGCTGTGTAAGGAATTTCCACTCCTGAGACGTATTTCAAACCTAATTCAAAACAAGTTAATTTTTGTTTATTCACTTTTGAATTATTAAATCTGTAAATTCTCCATAAAACTGACTAAAATGAATCTTCATATACTTAGTTGGCAGATATTATCAACATACATGGTAACATAACGGACATAAGATAAAATTGAAAAGATTGTAATATTCAGTGCTATAGTTTAATTGGAGAAGCATCTCAAAAAAAGTGATGGAATAAAAAAAAACAAAAAAAAAACAAAACATCGGAGATCCGAGTTATTAAGTCTGTTGACGGCGGATTTTGGTCTCAGGGCAATATGAGAATATCACCTCCGAGGTAATTCTCCTTCAATAGTGAATTTGTTTGGTTATGGGGGACCAAAGGCAAATTTAGCGAAAAACAGATAAACACACCAATCAACAAGGAGATTTAACGTGGTTCGGTGGATTTGGATCCGACCTACGTCCACGGACACAAACAAGATGATACTTTTATTATTTAAACACTCCTTTTTTTGGTCTGTTTTCGTTTTCTACAAGTCAGAGCTTGATGATTCAGATGCCATTACACATATTCTGCCCTTCTATTTATAATAGTACAGAAATCAGATTCCTATTCGTATAAGAATTCCTGGTCGAATCAGCGTTCTCCTACTGTAAGGATTCCTAGTCTAATATTGCTTTCACTTTTCTTATTCCTTTTTGGATTCTGACTCATTACTTTTCCTTGTGAAAGCAGGATAACTTCTTCATCTTACCCGTAAGAATAGGGCGTCATCTTTTTGAACATGTCTCGCCATATGGTCGTTCCTCATGAGGTCGGTCATGATAGTTCTTTATACTAAGGGTGCTGATGTCGACCTGATAGTGCCTGGTTTATCTAAAAAATGGTCGGTCATGATAGTTCTTTATACTGAGGGTGCTGTTGTCGACCTGATAGTGCCCGGTTTATCTAAAAAGTGGTCGATCATGATAGTTCTTTATACTGAGGGTGCTGCTGTCGACCTGATAGTGCCCGGTTTGTTATAAAAAGTGGTCGGTCACCTATCATCAAACGCTCGGCCTTTTACTGTTTTGACTCTCAGTGGTCGGGTCGGCATTTAATGATTTTGACCGAGAGGTGAATTACCTTTCTTACCCCTGTCGTGCTGTTTAAATATCATAGTGCCAAAAAACACCATCAACATCTGTCCCCTAGTTCTCGGTTCCAACGAGTATGCAAGTTGGTGCCGGGAACTATATAAAGATGGTGTGCCGATTTATTCTGGTGGAGGTCGACCCGGTTCTGAAGTGTTCTGTCGCCCCATTTCAAACGCCTTTTCTTGAGACGCGCAGTAGTCACGTCTGTTTTAAATGCCCATCAAATCATCTTTTAGGGTTTTTTCTAATTGTGACACTTGTCGACCATCCGTGGGATTCCCGCCAAAAGGGAAGGTGAATCGACCGTGTAGGGGCGTTTTGGTCCTTAACCCTTCGTTTGATCCGGGAAGGCTTCTTCCGCTGTTTACACTTGGCATCCATCCAGGCTTCCTTTCAAGATCTAATGGCCATGAGCGTCCCATTCATGACTATAAGAGGACGAGGCTTCTACTGTGCAGTCTTTTTGGCCGATTTCTCTTGTGAATGTTTCAACCGTGACTCGTTCGACTCAACGTTTTTGGAGTTTCTTCTTGCCGTTGATTTCCTCTCTCTTTCTCTGCCGTGGCTTGTGAACATAAGGGACGGGACAACCGGACTGCACAACTTTTAACTTTTCCGAAAAGAAACAAGTAAGTCTTCTGAATGACCTCCTCGCTGTTGTGTGTTGTGCCTTTGTTGTTTCTTTTGAATGTTGCTAGGGAGAGATTTATAGCTTTGTTGGTTTCTTGCTTTAGGGCACTTAGAACCCACCTGCCTAGTTTGAGACGGCGGCTTTGAATAGTTTTTATAGACTGATTTTCCCTTCCTTTTCTGTCTTTCGGATGTTAGGGATGTCTGAGAACAGTTCTTCCCCTAAAAACCCTGTTAAACCCTCTACTCCTCCTGCTGAAGAGCTTTCATCGGGCTCGGGGGCACCCAGTGTAGAAGACCTTGACACTACCCCCACTCCTTCTGAGATTGAACAAGATTCTTACCATCAAAGGGTTCCTCGAAAGGATCCAGAGCCCGGTGATCTTGGTTCCTCGGCTCTGGATATGAACCGCCCTTCCAAGATAACTGAAGATGACCTCGCACTACTTCGACAGCGATATGATATTCCGATAGACATCGCCCTTGAAGTTCCCAGCCCGATGGATCGTGCTAGTCAACCTGACGAGGGTTCGGTGGCACTTCTTCTTGTTTTTTTCGAGTGTGGGCTGCGGCTGCCGATGGAACGTTAGTTTGCTTGGATGTTGGCCGAGATGGAGATTGCCCCCTGTCAACTGAGTTTAAATAGTTGGAGGATTTTGGCCGGTATACATGTGGTTTGGCACCGGGATGGTTTATGTGAACCTTCTTTGGAAGAGGTGAAGATGTTATATCGTTTGAAATCCAACCCAAAGACTCACCACGGTTGGTATTACCTCTCTGCTTATGATAGTTCGTCCAACGTTGTCCAGAAACTTCCTGACTCTAACAAGAACTTCAAAGATCTTTGGTTCTGGGCTACTGGGGATTGGGGTCGGGTCCTGATATCGTTTGAAGAGGACGTCTCGGTTCCGGATATCTTCAGATCGGGAGGTTAGGGGTTCCTTATCATCTTTATGTGTCCTTTCTTATTAGCTTCATGTTTTTAGGGTCCTGACTTCTTTTATTTCTCCCAGCCTGTTGGAGGGATGCTCCCAAGGTTTCCCGCCAAGTCCGGAGGCGGGTATCCTGGGCTCGGCGATACGCCGGTCTCTGGAGGGAGTTGGTTAATGATGCAGCTTTTGTTGAGTCGGGACTTATACGGGCCGCTCCTCCCAAGGTCTCGGGTCGGATAGGTAGATGTCTGTTGATATTTTTAGCCGGTTCCTTCGCTTATTTATCATGTTTGATGTCTTCTCTCTACCTTTTTTTTTGTATGCTTAGGTCCTGAACCTTTCTTTTGTCTTTGTTCTTTGCAGGCATGTCGAAGATACCAAAGTATCTCGAGAAGTTGGCCGGTACCATGAAGAAGGCCGACCGTGCTGATACTGGAACTTCCCAAGCACATCCTGAATCTGTTGAAGCTGGGAGGGTGTCTCAGGGGAAGGTTCAGCCTGCTGCTTAAGGTCTATCTTCTCCTTCTGGTGCGCCGTCATCAGGATCTGCTCGTCTTGTCAGTCCGCCGAAGCCTTTTAGGAAGATGAGGTGCCAGTTCGGGTCAGAGGAGACTGAGTTGGTTCAGGAGGAGGAGGAGGAGCCCGTCCAGGGCAAGAAGAAAGATGCCCATCGGGGGAAAAAATCGTCTGGGGGTTCCTCCAAGAAGCGAAAGGGTTATGTGATCCTCGGTGTGGATGATTTGGGGGAAGACATCTGGGAGGCTACTTCCCATCTAGTGCCGGCCTTTAATGAACTTGCCGAGGCGATTCCTCCGGGGGAGATTTCGAGATATGAGGAAATTTCTCCTGAGGGTTTGGTGACAGAGATGAGCTCCCAAATGGCGAAGGTAGTTACTCTTATCCCTTCTGATTTCGGGTCTTGGTTTTCTTATCTCACGTCTCGACATTGTTGTTTTTGTGTAGGCTACTTACCTCATTGTGAAAATAAGGACTTCCTTTTGAGTCTATTATCTGAGGGCGGTCAGGCCCAGAGACTTCAGAATCGCCTTACAGAGGTGGAGGCTAAATTGGCTGATAGGGAGGAGGTGATAAGGAATCAAGAACTGGCTGCGGTGGAGGCCTTTAAAACAAATAAGACTCTTAAGGCTGCTTCTGCGTTGGAGCGAAAACTTGCGGATTCTGCCAGGGAGGATTTGAAAACCGCCCAATCTGAGATTGGCATTTTGAAAGTGAATGTGTCAAGTGTTGAGGCTAAACTGAAGGCCAGTGACGAACAAATGGTACGGGCTCGGGATGGGTTGAAGGAGAAGGAAGCTGAGCTGGAGGCTGAAAGAGACGCGATCCGACTTGAAGGGGTCGGGGACTGTGGTGAGATCATCCCGATGGTATTGCCTGACCTGGATATGGGGCCTATCCATGCGGCCATCCGCTTTTGCAAAGGGGAGATGTCCGAGGCGGAGTTTCAGGAGTGGCTTCCCCCTTCTTCCGAGGAGGCGATGGATCCCGACCCAATTTCGGTTGCTCCGGTCCCTCAAGTTCCCCAAGAAGTCTGCTCTGAGGTTCCGGCTCCTGCCCCTGAAGTAGGGGTTTCCCAGGTTGACGTGGTTGAAGCTGATGTTCCCCATTCCGAGGCCGAGCCTACCCAACTAACGTCTGAACCAGCCGAGGAAGAATGTCTCGCCCTTGTTCGGGTTGATTGAGAAGGGGTAACCCGGACGGGGCCCTGTGTATACTTAGCTTTTTTTTTTTGTAATAATACTTCAAGTTATGTCTTGACATATATATATTTATACATATCTTTTATGTTTCCATTATCTCTTTCTCTTTTTGCTTTTCTTCATGTTTCCTGTTATCCGAGCACTTGAGACCCATCAGCGGGGGGACGACATGAGCTGGAGGGATCTAATCCGATCCCGAGCTAGGCTCTGGGGGGACATTACCTCCCCAGTTTGAAGAAGACCGACTCGGTGGGACGTAACCCGACCCCGAGCTGAGAGAAACACTTGGCCATGGAGGAATGTTACGTCCCCAGACCAAAAGGGCGGACTCGGTGGGACACGACCCGACCCCGAGTTGAGATGAAGATTTGGCCTTGGGGGAATGTTACGTCCCCAGACCCAAAGGACGGACTCGGTGGGACGTAACCCGACCCCGAGCTGAGAGAAACACTTGACCCTAGGGGAATGTTACGTCCCCAGACCAAAAGGGCGGACTCGGTGGGACACGACCTGACCCCGAGTTGACATGAACATTTGGCCTTGGGGGAATGTTACGTCCCCAGACCAAAAGGATGGACTCGGTGGGACGTAACCCGACCCCGAGCTGAGAGAAACCTAGTGACCTCGTCGGAACGAATCCAGCCCTGAGCCGAATAAACAAGTGGCTTCGCGGAACGAATCCAGTCCCGAGCTATTTTAACCATGTGGCCTCGGCGGAATGAAATCCAGCCCCGAGCCAGGTAATCCTTGGGACTTGCTCAGAAGGGAATTGAATCAACCTTGTGAAACCCTACCGAATCTGGCATGGGCATCCCCTTGCCAGACCAGTGAAAAACAAAATCAAAACTTTGAAAAATAAGACCAAAAAGATGGGGGTGACTCGGCACTTATCCCAAAGAAAATTTTTTACAAACGTAAACAACAGCACGGATTTCTCAGAACAGCTTCCTGCCTGAGGCCTCCAAAACGCAATTCTGAATCTTTCAATTCAGTGTCCCGGCGAACCGGGATTTGGATCAGTTGAGCGTTTGAATGGTGAGTGTACATCCTCTACACGTCGGGTGACTGTGGAGCTTGTGTATTGTATGAGGGTTCCTCCTTACCACGCTGGAGCAGGCACGCGCTACAGGGGCACAACGCATCCCCGTGCTGCGCCTCTCTCGGATCCAAATGATGAATGGATCAAAGAGTGCCCGGGATACTAAGGGTTTACTCCTCCTTAGGTCCGGTATCACTGGAGCTAGCAATCGTCACGGGGGCATCATCATCCGCCGTGCTATGCTTTCCCACGGATCCATTACATCGGTTAAGTGAGGATCAAAGAGTGTTCGACACATTAAGGGCATATTCCTCCTTATGTTCGTTAACACTGGAGTAAGCAATCGCCACAGGGGTATCATCCCTCCCCGTGCTATGCTTCTCACGGATCCTACGCATCGGGTATGTCCCTGAGGACCCCGAGCCAAGAGAGATGCTTGGTCCTAGGGGAATGTTACGTCCCCAGTCTGAAGGGCTGACTCGGTGGGACGTATCCCGACCCCGAGCTGAAAAAGGCACTTGGACCTGGGGGAATGTTACGTCCCCAGTCCGAAGGGCTGACCCGGTGGGACGTATCCCGACCCCGAGCTGAAAAAGGCACTTGGACCTGGGGGAATGTTACGTCCCCAGTCCGAAGGGCTGACTCGGTGAGACGTACCTCGACCCCGAGCCAGATGACCTCGGTGGAATAAGATCCAGCCCCGAGCTGTTCGTAACATCAAAAGGGCATATTTCTCCTTATGTTCAGATCGTTGCGTTGAGTATGTCCCCGGGGTTTTTTGCAAAGTTTATTTTTTGGAAGAGTGGGTAAAAAAAAAGAAGTTTTTATTTATACTCGGGGACATACTGCCCTTCTACAACTTTCTGTGGGTAATTTTGAGAGAGGCTCTATATCCCATTCCTTATTAGTTTTTTTTTTGCTGTAAACGAAAAGGAGGAAGAGAGAATTTACTGGAAGTATTTTCTCAGCATCTCGGCGTTCCATGGCTTTTTTAATCTTGTGCCGTCCAGCTGTTCTAGGACGTATACTCCTGGACTTACTACTTTTACTACCTTGTAGGGCCCTTCCCATTTGGCGCCTAGCGAGCCTTCCTCTGGCCTTCGGGTATTTAGGGTGACCTTTCTCAACACTAGGTCACCCGGGATGAAGATGCGTGTTCGAATTCTTTTATTGTAGAAACGGGCCATCCTTTGTTGGTAGATTGCTGTTTTTATGGTCGACCTTTCTCTCTTCTCTTCGATTAGGTCGAGGTGGTTTCTGATAAGTCTTTCATTCTGATTGCTTTCGTAGTGCTGGACCCTGTGGGAGGTCACCCCGATTTCTGCCGGGATGACAGCTTCATAACCGTATGCTAAGGAGAACGGGGTTTCTCCTGTGGAGTTTTTATAGGTTATCCGGTGGGCCTATAGCACTTCTGGTAATTCCTCGACCCATAGGCCTTTGCTGGATCCGAGTCGAGCTTTCAGGTTGGCTTTGATGGTCTTGTTCGTTGCCTCGACCTGTCTGTTTGACTTGGGATGGGCTGGTGTGGCGAACCTTAGTACGATCTGGAGGTCTGCGCAGAGTTTTCTGAAGCCTTTGCTATCGAACTGTTTCCTGTTGTCGGTGATGATGGCTCGGGGGATTCCGAATTGGCAAACGATATTTTTCTTTAGGAATTCAGTGGCTTTTTTCTCCGTTATGGTGGATAATGGTTCCGCTTCCACCCACTTGGTGAAATAGTCTATGGCCACAATGGCGTATTTTGCCTGTCCTTTCCCTTGCGGCATTGGCCCAATGATTTCTAGTCCCCACTGGGCGAATGGCCAGGGACTGAGAAGTGTAGTTAATTGTTCTGCTGGTTGGTGGTGGAGATTTGTGTTTTTCTGACATCCTTCGCATTTACGGGCCACTTCTATGCCGTCCTGGTGCATGGTCGGCCAGTAAAAACCTTGTCTTAGGGCTTTAAAAGCAATTGAGTGACCCCCGGAATGGTTTCCGCAGATGCCTGTATGTATTTCCCTGAGCACATAATTTGCCTCTTCTTCTGCCAGACATCTTAGAAGGGGGACTGAGTAACCTCTTCGGTAAAGTACCCCGTTGATTAGGGAAAATCTGGTGCTTTTGTATTTTAACTTCCTGGCCTCCGTTTTATCTTCTGGTGTTTCTCCTGTTTCCAGGTATTTTCTGATCGGTTGCATCCATGATGTTTTGTTTTCTCTATCTAGAACTTCTACCTCAAATTCCCCCACACTTTTTTCCTGGATGTAAATCAAAGGGATTATTCTGGGGTGCTCGACTTTTGTTGAGGAGGCGAGTCATGCCAGAGAGTTTGCTTCATAATTGTCTTCACGGGAGATTTGTTCGAAGCGTACATCCCTCATCTTTCCCGTTAACTTTTGCACCTCGGTCAGATAGGCCATCATGCTAGGCTCTTTGGCTTGGAATGCTCCCTTTAGCTGCTGAATGGCTAACTGCGAGTCACTTCTTACTACCACATCTCGGATCCCTAGTACCGTGCATAGTCTTAAACCGTCCAGTATTGCTTCATATTCTGCTTCATTGTTGGTCGCTGCAAAGGCGAATTTCAGGGCGAGGGGGATTTCTTCTCCTTTGTTGCTCTTTAGGATGACTTCCGCGCCGTTGCCTTGTGTGCTGGCGGAACCGTCTACGGACATCTCCCATTTGACTTCTTCTATCGTCACGACCTGGGGTTCAGTAAATTCGGCGACAAAGTCTGCCAAGGCTTGTCCTTTCACTGCTGCTCTCGGGAGATAGGAGATGTCGTGTTCACTTAGCTCCACCGACCATTTTACTAGTCTGCCAGAAACTTCTGGACGCTGCAGGATTTGTTTTAGGGGGTGATCGGTGTAGACTCTGATAGGATGGGCCTGGAAGTAAGACCGCAATTTCCGAGCTGCCGTGATCAATGAAAGGGCGACCAGTTCATGTATCGGATATCGGGTCTCGGCGTCTAGGAGAGCTTTGCTGATATAGTAAACCGGTTTCTGGACCTTGTCGGTTTCTTGTATCAGTACCGAGCTCACTGCCCGATCTGAAACGGCCAGGTATAAGTATAATGTTTCCCAGGGAGTGGTTTTGCCAGTAGTGGGGGCTGTATTAAATACTGTTTCAGTTGCTGGAAGGCTTCCTCGCACTCTGGTGTCCAGTTGATATCCCTTTTTGCTTTTTGGATCACTTTGAAGAAAGGGTGGCATTTGTCAGTTGCTCGTGATATGAACCGATTGAGCGCAGCCACTCTACCGGTCAAACTTTATACTTCTTTTACTGTCTTGGGGGATTTTAGATCTAGTACTGCCTGGATCTTCTGTGGGTTTGCTTCGATGCCTCGGGCGCTTACCATGTAACCTAAAAAATTTCCTGAGGCTACCCCGAAGGTACATTTCTCTGGGTTGAGTTTCAGGTTGTATCTCCTTAACAGTTCGAAGGTCTTTTTTAGGTCGGCCATGTGATAGCTGGGCTCTTTGGACATTGTTATCATGTCATCGACGTAAACTAGCATTGTCGTGCCAATGAGTGGTTTGAAAACTTTGTTTACAAACCTTTGGAAGGTTGCCCCAGCATTTTTTAGCCCGAAGGGCATTACTCTGTAGCAGTAAAGTCCTTGATCAGTAATGAAAGTGGTCTTCTCTTCGTCTGCAGGGTAAATTTTGACTTGGTTGTATCCGGAGAAAGCATCCATAAAGCTCAGCAAACCCTGACAAGCCGTGGCGTCCACTAGCTGGTCTATGTTCGGCAAAGGGAAGCTGTCCTTTAGGCACGCCTTGTTTAGGTCGGTGAAATCGACACACATTCGCCACTTGCCATTGCTTTTTCTGACCAACACTACGTTTGATACCCAATCTGGGTACTTTGCCTCCCTGATGAGACCTGCATTTAATAACTTCTCCACCTCGGTTCCTATTGCTTTACTCCTTTCTTGATTGAAGTTCCTTCTCTTTTGTCTGACCGGCTTGCGTGACGGGTCTACTGCTAGGCGGTGATTGACGAATCTTGGGTCGATCCCAGGTATGTCATCGTATCCCCAGGCAAAAACGTCCGGGTATCCTTTCAGGCATTCTAGCAGATCTTGTTGTAGAGACTTGCTCAGGCCTCCCCCTATCTTTTTGTTTTTTCCTGGCCGTAAAGTTCTATTTCTTTCGTCTCCTCAATTGCGGTGAGTCGGGCATTTTTGTTTTGCCGAGGCCCAGGGTTTCTTTTTCTTCTTCCTCATCCAGACCTTTTTGTCGTTTGCGGGTATCTTCCTTGTGCAGAGAGTCTCTCGTGAGAGAGTTGCGAAGCAGTGGCGAGCTGCTTTCTCGCTTCCGCATACAATTCCGATCCCCTCCCGGGTGGGGAATTTCAGTTTTAGGTGGTAGCAGGACATTGCGGCTTTTGTTTTCATCATGAAAGGTCGTCCGACGATGGCTCGGTAGCTGCTCATGCAATCTACTACAGTGAAGTCTGTCATGATCGTCCGGGTCCGGGGATATGTCCCGACTGTTATTGCCAACTGTATCCTCCCCAGTGGGACGACGGTGGATCCTCCAAAACCATATAGGGGAGTGCTGTCGTCGGTTAGGGTTGCATACTCTATCCCTAGGTCGTCCAGTGCCTCTTTTGAAATTATGTCAACCGCGCTTCCGGGGTCCACTAGGATTCTGTCTACTTCTGAGCCGCTAATTACCGCCTTGATTATTAATGCATCGTCATGAGGAAAACTTACCCCTCGGGTGTCCTCATCGGTAAACATTATCGGTACCGACCGGCTTCCCTGGAGCCCTGTGACCTGCTCTGTTTCTAGGACGTCCGGTCCTCGGTTTCTGCTGTAGTCTTTCCTTGACCGGTTAGAGTTTCCGGCTAGTGTTCTCCCTCCTGCGATGATATTTATTTGGCGGCCACTTGCTCTTTGTCTGGCCGTCATAACTTCGTGGTCAATGTACTTGTTTAGGTATCCATTTCGTGCCAGGTCTTCCATCTGTTCCCGTAGATCTTTACATCGGTCAGTTGCATCTTCTTTGGTCGGGTTCTACCAAGAGGCCTTTCCCCTGAATTTCCATGACAATTTTTCCCAGTGGTTTCTTTAGGGGGATGTATGCATTTTCCTCGACCACATGGTTTACTTGGGTCGGCGCCCTTCTCTCTTGGTTGTCTCGGTGCAGTGGTTTGAACTCTTTGTGCTTTAGGGGCGGCCTTCTGGATTCTCTTTCTATGCGGCGGGGGGCGCCCTCTCTCGTGGTTCTTTCTCTGATGGTGTTCCCATTTCGGGATATTTTCTCCTTGTTTTCTAACAGAACGAACTTCCGGGCCACTTCCAGGGCGGTTGCGTAGTCTGGGGTGTCTTGGATCCTTAGGTGGGTCCATAGCCTCCCGACTTTCAAGGCTCCCTTTAAGCTTTCCAGGGCCTCGGAGGACTCATACCCTCCGACTTCGAGTACCATATTGTGGTATCTTTCAATGAATATTTTCAACGGTTCATCGTCTCATTGTTTCATAAGTCTTAGTTCTCCAATCGTCTTCCTGGGGACACAAGCCCCTTTGAAGTGCCGTATGAATGACTTTCTGGGTTGAGTGAAGCTGCTGATGCTTCTTGGGGCTAGGCTTCTATACCATAGGATGGCCGGTCCGGCCAGAGTTAAGGGGAACACCTTGCAAATGGCATCCCCTGTTACCCCTTGTACCTCCATTAGTAGGACGAAACCTTCAACGTGGGTTTTGGGATCGGTATGGCCTTTGTATGGCGCCATGGCTGGCATGCTGAATCTTTTTGGGAATTTTTCTGACCTTATTTCTTCTGTGAGGGGGGACTCATCTTTACTGTCCCGGGCATCTCCTATGTCTGTGTTGGGGAATACTCCCCATTTGACTAGCTCCTCCCGCAGCCAAGATTTCATGCTGCTGTCTTTGGCTCCATGCCGCCTCTGGTGACTTCCTCTTTTTCTGTTGTCCTGGGCGTTGTGCTTCTCGGGTCCGGTATCTTCCCGTGCTCTTTCGTCATATTCTTTCCCTTTTTTCCTGGTATTGTGAGGGCTATTATAGGAGGAGTTTGGTGACGATTTGTCATCTTCTTCCTCCCACATGTCTTCAGTTTGGGAGTCTTCCTGAACCACCACAGATTTTACCCTATAGGGGCCCCTCCTCCGGGGTCTGTCGTCCTCACTTGTATCAACAATTATTTTTCCCTCTGCTATTTCGTTCCTTCGCCGGCTAGTCCCGGCTCGTCGTGTGCTCCCTCTATCTTTTCCAACCGGTCTACTATGGTTTTCAGCAAGGTTTGATTTTCCTTCCTTTCTTTCCTTAGGTTCTCCTCGATCTTCTTCATCCAATCTGTGGCTGAGTTTCCTGATGATTGGTGGTTTCCGCCTTCCGCCATTGTCTTACTACACGAGTTGCTTTTTGTCCAGTTCCCACAGACGGCGCCAACTGTTGACGGCGGATTTTGGTCTCAGGGCAATATGAGAATATCACCTCCGAGGTAATCCTCCTTCAATAGTGAATTTGTTTGGTTATGGGGGACCAAAGGCAAATTTAGCGAAAAACAGATAAACACACCAATCAACAAGGAGATTTAACGTGGTTCGGTGGATTTGGATCCGACCTACGTCCACGGACACAAACATGATGATACTTTTATTATTTAAACACTCATTTTTTGGGTCTCTTTTCATTTTCTACAAGTCAGAGCTTGATGATTCAGATGCCATTACACATATTTTGCCCTTCAATTTACAATCTTACAGAATCAGATTCCTATTCGTATAAGAATTCCTGGTCGAATCAGCGTTATCCTACTGTAAGGATTCCTAGTCTAATATTGCTTTCACTTTTCTTATTCCTTTTTGGATTCTGACTCATTACTTTTCCTTGTGAAAGCAGGATAACTTGTTCATCTTATCCGCAAGAATAGGGCGACATCTTTTTGAACATGTCTCGCCATATGGTCGGTCCTCATGAGGTCGGTCATGATAGTTCTTTATACTGAGGGTGCTGCTGTCGACCTGATAGTGCCCGGTTTATCTAAAAAGTGGTCGGTCATGATAGTTCTTTATACTGAGGGTGCTGCTGTCGACCTGATAGTGCCCGGTTTATCTAAAAAGTGGTCGGTCACATATCATCAAACGCTCGGCCTTTTACAGTTTTGGCTCTCAGTGGTCGGGTCGGCATTTAATGATTTTGACCTAGAGGTGAATTACCTTTCTTACCCCTGTCGTGCTGTTTAAATATCATAGTGCCAAAAAACACCATCAACAAAGTCTATAAGGGTATTTTAATACCTAGTGCCCTAAAACCAACTGGTTTGGGAGTCATTGGCCCAAAGCTCGTTACATGGATCAAAAATGATGAAAAATTTATATATATGTATATATATATGAAGTCTGAGTAATTAAGTCCTTAGGGGTGTCTTAACACCTGATGCCTTAAAGCCAACTGGTTTGGGAGTCACCGACCTAAAGCTCGCTACTTAGATGGAAGATATTGTATATAAATAAAAAATAGAGAAAAAAATCAAAGAAAAAATCAGAAAAATCAGAAAATTTATTCCATTACTTCAAAAGATGTGAAATCTGATAAAACTTTAGGACAAAAATATTACTCTCTTATCAACTGCACTTATGACTGTTGTGGGCAAAAATGAGTTGTTTAATATTTTGTTAACGGTGTATATGGGAAATGATAAAAATAATCGGAGAATTTACTTATTTAGTAATTTAAAAAGAAACAAAACAACTAGTAACTTGGAGTAGAAGTTTCACCTAATGAGTCACTAACTTCTTTATTCTCTTTTCTCTTGTCTTTTTGTTTTTGTGTGCATTAGTTTCACTACCTTTTTACTTTTATAAAATGTTTGTGGGTATCATTGCTGTAAACCTTCACGAGACTACAACTCGTCCACTAGGTACACCTAAGGGTTTAAAGGCTTGTTGCATATGCTAAATGCAATCGTGATCCCTACGAAAGTGGCTTAGTTAAATTTTATTATGTTATTTTATTTTGCTCGAGGACTAGCAAAATGTTAGGTTTGGGGGTGTGATGAGTGATAAATGTATCACTATTTCCCACTCATTTAACTTAATAATTTGTATAGTTTCTTAATTTTTGTGAATATTTTGATGTGTTTTGTGTTATTTTGCAGATAAATAAAGATTAAGGACATTTTGGAGGTAATTTGGAGCAAAACTGTGAAAATTGGCAAAAATGGGCATTTTCGTAATTTTCAGCGTCGCGCTGCGCAAGCCCTTGGCGTCGCGACGCCTAACGTGCACCGAGTCTTCGCTAACGTGCGCCGGGTCAACAAGTCAGAGTTGAGAAGTTTGACTTTGCTAACATGCACTGTGCCACGTGTCACTATCACAGAAGATCTACTAACGTGCGCCGCGTGCCACGTGTCAATAATTCAACGAGCCGCCATCGCCAGCCGCCTTTCCACGTGTCGCCTGATCGCTTCAGCCACCTTGCCACGTGTCAGAAATTCAACGATGCCGTCTTCAGCCAGCCGCCCAACCAATGAGAAGCTGACACGTCATGGCGTAGCGACGCTGGACCTCTTGGCGTCGGGACGCTGGGAGCTTACCGGGGCCTATAAATTCAGATCGAATTTTCAGTTTTAGTTACACCATTCTCTCTCTTTTCTTAGTTCTAAATTGAGAGTTTCTCCCTCTAGTTTCTTTTAAATTAAGTTTTGTAATTACTTTTTAATGGTAATAGCAAATTACTTTCTTAAACTTTTATAGTTTTTACTATTACTATTAGGAGGTAACTCCTCCATGCAGATGTAATAAGGTAATTCTTTTACTATTGGTTTTTAGATTAATCTCCCTTAAAATATGATATATAAACTATTTAAAATCAGATTAATAAAGGATACCGCCATTCCGGACGGTTGGTTATTTAATTTAATCTGGTAAACCTGACTTAATCAGGATACCGCCATACTGGACGGTTGGTTTAAATTTATATTTCTGTTCCGCCTTATGGCTGGTATATTTTAATTTGACTTAATCAGGATACCGCCATACTGGACGGTTGGTTTAAAAAATCACAAGTATATATATTATTATTTTATGGGAGATATCTAAATAGTAAATAGTAGAAGTTAATTCCTTTTACCTTAGCATTTTATTTATTTTTCCGCATTTACTTTTTAGTAATTTTTATGTCTTTTTACTTGTCCTAACTATGTGTTATAACTAAGTTAGTTTTCTAGGGTTGTGATAAAATCTAATATCACCGATTTAAAAAGGGTTAGATTATAGTTTTGGTAACTAAAAGAATTATTTGTTGAGTCATAACCATAAGGCCTTTTTATTAACTGATCACTAATAAAATTGATTAGATAAAACTTAAAATGAACTAGACATAGAGATTTTAAGTTTAAAGACATTATACTCAACAACCCACGATCTTCTTTAAGGATAGATAAACCTTTAATAGATTTCCTTACAGGATAGACATATACCTGTCGGGCGGGGGTAATCAATAATTGGAATTCAATCTTAATGAATCTAGGTAATTTAATTGACATAGACATATGATTCAATTTGATTATTCTAGGTATTTGTAAATGACCATCGGAGGAGGCTTTTAAATAATTTAGTATTCAAGATTAATAATTCAATATTTTACCCAACTATGATATAACTACTTTCATCTTTTAAAAGATATTAGAAAGATTCACAACCTTAGATCTTTGAGTCTTTTATTTTCCTTAGTATTTTCTTTTGTCTTTTTATTTATTTACTTATTTAGCAAGTTTACAAAATCAAATAATTCAAGCAATCAATTCACTTCTCCCTCAATTAGATATTTGTAAATGAATAGTATCAACAATTAATAACAACAGTAGGAATTAAGTCCTCGTGGGATCGATATTCTTATACTACTTGAACGATACGTGCGCTTGCGTTATACGTGTGTGTTTACACCGGTCAGACTCCCTGTTTGCTATCGTTATAGGCTTTGATAGTCATGCTGGAGGGGCTTAAATCTGTTGTCTGCATACCCAACCGTGTTAGAATCTTCAAAGGATACATATTGATAGATGAGCCATCATCCACCATTACACAAGATGTCTTCTTGCCCCTTACTTCTGCTTTTATGAATAGCGGCTTGTTGTGATTCCTCCCCTCCACTGGGAGTTCTTCTTCAGAGAATGTTATCATCTGCCTACCCTCTTTCTGTACCGACCCTACGAATATTGCCGGGTTTGCATCTTCAGGTACCATTATCTTACTTAGAGCGTCTACCATGGCATGTCTGTGTTCTTGAGAGGTGCATAATAACTCTCATATGCTCACTTGTGCCTGTTTTTTCTTCAACTGACGCAACACAATATTCCCCTCGGTGTTATCCGTAATCCCTATCACTTATCGACCTTCTGTTAGCACTTCTTTGCCTTTCTCCATTATATCACTGTAAAAATATCCACTGCGAGTCATCCCCTTTACCTCTTCTTCGTCACTGCTCGAGACGTTTTCCCAGAAATCTCTCATTTGTTCTGTTTCATCTTCACTAGTGTTATCTCATATCTCCATGCAAGAAGCTTGGTGGTTGAGAGTTTTGAGGACAAAGCTTTCGGGTAGGCCATAGTTGATCATGTAGGTGGGTGGTGGAACATAGTGGTAGTTGGGTAGAAGGTTTCTGTGTGTGTTGGGTTGTTCTTTTTCGGAGTCGGGTATCTTATGGGTGTCAATGAAGTTTTGGATCTCATGCCTGAGGCGGGTGCAGTTGTCAGTTTCGTGGCCTTTCTGCTGATGGAAGTGACAGTATAGGTTTAGGTCGAAATAGAGTGGTACAAGGTTTGAAATTGGTCTAGGTTCTAAAGGTTTTAGGAGTCCTTGCCTCTTCAGCTTTTCAAAAACCTTTGAAAAAGGTCTACCAAGATTGGAGAATCGTCTGTTTCTGATGGCAGCGACCTCAGCAGAAGCAAGCTTGGTCCCTGAAGGCCCCCCAATGGTCTTTCTATTATGGCCATAAAACTTTCTGTTCTCGGCTTCATCTTCCTCGATATCCATGACAGTTTCTTTTAACTGTCAAAAGTCGCTAATCATGGAGTTCATCCTTCTCAGCTTGTTATAAATGGAGGGCTTGGTGCCCTTAATGATCATCTTGATCTGGTCATTCTTCAAGGGCCGAATATGCATCTTCAAGAGCTGGCTTCTCCAGCGATCCACATAATCTTTGAAGCTCTCCTCTAGCTTCTATTTGGTGTTTTCTAGGTCATAGAGTGACAAGTCGATCTCCAAATCTGTGTGACATATTGGTTCAGAAAGGCCTCCGCTAATACCCTCCAGTCATCCCTGATCTTTCTCTCCAGGCCATGATACCATACTACGGGCGCCCCTTCTAGTGACATCCCAAACATCTTCTTCACTTGACGCTTCAACAAACCCACTGAACTCATCACTGAAACATATTGTCGGAGATGGACCCTAGGATCTCTGTTCCCGTTGAACTTGGCCATGTCAGGCATCTTGAACTGATGAGGCAGCTGTTCTTCGAAAGTCATTGCATCATAGTCTAACAGATCCTAATGTTTTCCCTTTATCTTGCGGGTAAATGACTCTACTTGTTCTCTGAGTTTCTGTAACTCTTCCTGAGGCTCGGCTATCCTTCTTGCGGCATACTCAGCCATTACATCATCAAAAACAAGGATTTCTTCACTCACCATTTTCGAGGGGTCCTCACGCCTTCCATTCTCATTATTTTATGTTCCCACTGTGCGTGGTTCGGTCAGACTTGCCACAGCGTTGGTCAAAGTTTGTAGTTTCTCAGTAATTTTGGTCATGTTGGTCTCCAATTGATCCATGCGGGAACCTTCACTGTCTGACGCACTCATGATTGCTAACCTTTTCTTGACAATTCATCCTTCTTCTCTAACCCAACAGATATCTATGATGGCTTTTAAGACAATGAGTTAGCATGATACGTCTATGCATGAGATGCATGTGGTTATCAAAACATCATATATCCTTCTGACCTTATTCCTCCCACACTCGTGGTAAGTATATTTCTGTCCTAGGTGTGGCTCATTTTATACACCAATGTGCGGTGCATAAAATCGTTCTCTCCTACGCTACAGGGGTGAACCTTGGCTACCTCAATCTCTTTTCATCGATAAAAGACAAAGACCGCCCATTTACAATATTGACTAAGCCTATTATGGGGATCGTGCCATTGTCTAGAAATGACGAATTGGGCCTTCGGTAATCACAGTTGTAGCGGGGATAGACTTGGAGGTATCCAAAAGAATACAAATATGCCATAACAAGGCATATCATTCCTGGATGAAAGCCAGTGCGGATATCGGACTCATGCATATGGCATATTCGGATCATGTTTGGACCTTCTAAGCCCATCAAGGTTTTCATACAAGTTGGCCCGCTATCATTTTAAAGCGTTCAATCAGATTATCGCGAGGTGCAAACTTGTCCCAGTTGAAAAGGCCCAACATGTTTACACTCTTACGATAAGGTGGCTAAATAACTTCAAATGATAGGGGGCCCAAACATAAGGTGGCCCATCGTCATTTTGAAAACTTTTGGCCCAATTGTCATAAGATACAAACTCGTCCCAGTTTAAGTGACCCAACAAGTTCGTATACTATGACGAGAGGCCCAAATGGATCCAAATGATAATGGTCCTAAACATAAGCATTATGGTAGCTTCTATATGACATAGTAAACATGATTTTATGTGTGAAAATTACAAGAAAAGTGGCGGAATCACTTACAATATAATTTGGAGAAATTTCAATTTTGAATTTTCATGAAGCTCCAAGCTTGTTTTATTCCTTGGGTGAGTTTCTCTATCACCTCATTTGACTCCTCCAAGTGCTAGCATTGATGAAATTTTGAAGAAAAATTTCACAAGAAAAAGAGAAGTGTTCGGCCAAGAGAGGAGGAAGAAGAGAGATGGTATGTTGTTTCCAAAAAAACTTTGGTTGTTGTGTGTTTTAAAGAATGCATTAAATTAAAGCCAACTACTTACATCAACTATAGACATTTGATGTAAGTGATGTGGTCCCACCACATTTTAAATTCAAAATTTGAGTTGGCTTCTTCAACACACAACTTGACTTGGTCCCACCAAATTCAAAGATATTTTGTGTTCCCAAAAAACAAAAAGACACACGTTAAGCCACGGGCAATTTTATCGAGTTCGTTTAATTCCAATTAAACGAATTTTCCATCGCGTCATAATTAAATCCAATTTAATCAAATAATTATTCCTCGCGAAATTATTACGATAGTCGCTTTCGAATTAAAATCCAATTTTAATTTCCTATTGAAATCCAATTTCAATTAATATATCTGATATATTATTTTAGCCACAAATAAATAAATTAAATAGATAAATCCAATTTAACTATTAAATTTATTTTAACGATTAATTCTAAATTAATCGCGTTCTCTCTTCTATATGAATTTAATCCCAGATTAATTCTTGCCGTAATTAATCCGAATTAATTTTCTCTCTCATAATTAATCCATGATTAATTCTATCTGAGTCAAATGTCATTGGTGAATCTTTGGGAAGCAACCCAAGAGATTCCTGGATATGTTGGCAGTAAATACGGTTATCGGACTATCCGAACACATGCATACCCCGTACAATGTTCTTACCGATTTACAAGACATGGTTGGCTCCTAGCAAAGCACCGTGCCTACCCAATTCTCCAAAAATATTCATTGAGGAATATCATCTGTATCAGGCGTAGTAATACTAATATTATGTAATGTGTAATACGATCCAGTATCGGATGTCATATGCTAGGCCTAGGGCTGGCTCTGTGTCTGCCCCGTACGAAGCATATATCAGATCCCGAGTAACTAATCTCTGTAATCAGGAAGTCATGACCTAGTCATACTATCCCGATAGTTGCAGTGTTTAAGAGTACTAGTTTTGTATCCTGTGTGACCATCAACTTCATATGAATGAAGTGATACTCCCATTTTGACATCACATCCAATACACTACGATTGTCGCAATACTTAAGTAAACTGATTGTCTCAAGTAATAGCGACGTAAGTCTCAGGTTAAAGATCACATACACCTACCCTGATTTGGATTCCCATAGACACATAGTCATACTACCAATAGGATTCCGAGTGGGTCTATCTATAGCAAACTGTTCCCGGTCCAACGGCTAACAGAACCTCTTATTACACTTGCATAAATATCCAATACCTAAATATATGATAACTATGCCGTTAAGTTTCCATAACGCGCACAAGTGTAATACTAGTCTATTCCGCATTATCAATGTCCAGTCTCGATAATACTTCGACTATGGATATTTAATGATTAAACCGTTCGTGGATTCATACTGTCTCATATTTTATTAATCCGATTTAACCATATGGACTTTTGTCATTAATATATATCCAAGTAATCTAATTACAATAATGATAAAATAATAATTTCCTTTTGTCACATAGTTAATTTGTACAAAAACACAATATTCTTTACAAATAGTGATGATATGAGTCATAATTGTCCAACAATCTCCCACTTGGCCTATAGCCAATCACTCAAGTATCTAACACATGGACTATGAACATGTCGCTCAAACTTTTGCTGAGATATAGCCTTCGTCAGCGGATCTGCAATGTTATCATCTGATTGTTAGACAGTTATGACCCATAGAGTCGCTATTTGTACAGATAATGGTGTTGTTGTACAAATTAACTATGTGACAAATGAAATTGCTCTTTTATCATTTGTGATTAGATCACCAAGATGTATAAATGATGAAAGGTCCTTATAATTAGTTCCTGGATTGAGATGATATGAGACAGTATCAATCCATGAAGGTTTAATCATTAAATATCCCTAGTCAGAGTATTATCGAGATTGGACATTGATAATACGGAAAAGACTAGTATTACACTTGTGCGCGTTGTGAGGGCATAACGACATAGTTCTCATATATTTGGGTATATGATACTCATGCAAATGTAGTAGGAGGTTGTGTTTTACCGATGGTACGGAAAACAGCTTCGCTCTGGATAGACCCCTCGGAATTCCATTGGTAGTATGACTATGTGTCTATGGAAGTCCGAATCAGGGTAGGTGTATTTGGTCTTAACCTGAGACTTGCACCGCTAATACTTGCGACAATCAATATGCTTTGGTTTTGGTCGTCCAGGGCTTTAACAGGTTCTGTGTACGCCTCTTCTGGGTATATTGAGAATCATAGTGTATTGGGTGTGATGTCGAGATGGAAGTATCACTCCAGTCATAGTGAAGATGATGAGCGGAACTCGTTCTCTTATATGTTGCAGCTATCGGGATATTATGACTAGATCATGTTTATCTGATTATAGAGACTAGTTACCAGAGATCTGATATGTGTTTCGTACGGGGTAGACACATTTCCAGCCCCAGGCCTTGCACGTGACATCCGATACTGGATCGAAATACGCAATACTACGTATACTACGCCTGATATAGATCATATATTCCTGTAAGGATATTGGGTAGGCATGGCGCTTTGCTAGAAGCCAATCTTGTCTTGTAAATCGGTACAAACGTAGTACTAGGTACTAACGTGTTTGGATAGTTCGACGACTGGATTTACTGCCAACATATCCGGGGATCTCATGGGTCGCTTCCCGAAGATTCGCCGATGACGTATGATTCACACTTTATTAATCTGGGATTAATTAGTTGAGAGAGAAAATTAATCTAGGATTAATTACAGAGATATTTTATCTGGGATGAAATATTAATTATAGAGAGAATACGATTAATTTGGAATTAATCGATAAATTAATATATTCGATATATTAAACGAAATTGGATTTCAACGCGAAATTAAATTTAGAATTAATTCGGGCGAACGAGTTAATTTAGAATTAATTCGTTAGCGACGTGAATAGTGATTTTGCTAGGCATAATTATTTAATTACGTCGCAACAGAAAATTCGTTAATTTGGAATTAGCAAACCCGAGCCCTAGAGTGTTTGCGGGCGCGCTCGCATTTCGAATTCGAGTGCGGCCCACAAGTCACATCAAGCGTAAAATCGCTAGTCACTTCAAGCGTCAAATCACTTGTCACTTTGAGTGATGTGATATGTAGTCCTTGTGATGTGAATAGTTGATGTAGTGGTTGTAGCCTTTAATGGCTTGACTTTTGGAAAGCAAAATAAGGAAAATGAATTTTGGAAATTCAAAAAGTGTATTAGATACACATTTACCACCAACCAACACAATCTATTCTCTTTCTTCTTCCATCTCTCTCGGCCTAGGGCCTCTTCCTTCTTCAATTTCTGGTTTCACCGTGAGTCATGAGAAGCTAAGGAATTTTTGTGGTAAAAATTCCTAAGTGCTAGCACACAATGGAGTCATCCTAAGGTGATAGGGAAACCTACTTGTGAGCATGGAATCACTTCACCAAGCTTGGAGCATCAATGGAGGACCCTGGCCGATTTTTTGGGGAGCCAAAACTGCTCACTGCCGTAAGCTTCCAAGGAGGGCAGAAAAAGTTTTTGTTCTTCGACGCATCGCCTCAACCGATCGATGTAAGTATTCCGCAACTTCCTTGATGTATTCGCACTTGTGTTTCATTGCTTTAATCGATCCTTGGGACCGTAGAAACCCAACAATGGTATCAGAGCGAAGTTGAGCATGAAACTTGAACTTAGGGTTAAAATTGGGTAAATTTTATTTGAGCATGATTTGATAAAATTACTTGATTTAGTATGCTTAAATGATGTTTAATTGAAGTTTGATTGGATCAATTTCATGAAAATTTGATTGGATCATTTTTTGCCCAAAAAGTTGCCTTAGCCGAGAGGTATATGAACCCTAAATGTCTTGGTATTTTGTTTGTTTGATCATTAGATGACTTGAAACAATTGCGTAATGTTGATTTAAGATTCAATTGGATTGGATTTAAAATTGGACATAAAAATACCTTAAATCTCGAGACTAGTGAAGCATGAATTGGGTTTAATTTTTGATTAAAATGTGTTGGACATGTTTTGATGCTAATGAGCATAATTAATTAGGCTAATTGGTGTTTTGGAAATATTGATTTGGTTGATTAATTATGGAATACACTTTGATTAATTAAGTTATAAAATTTGGAATTTGGTAATTTAATTAATGGGCCTATTTTGGAAATTGGGCTTTAAAAGTTGTATTTGGGCTTTAATGGGCTTGGTTATACCAAGATGGGTTTAGGCTAAATTGGTTGGATGCAATTGGGCCCAAAACCATATCCATAAAGTCCAATTATGACTTAATGGACCTTTACTTTAATTGGGCTTTAAACGCCTTACCCAATTGGTTAGGAATAGTTTGATACCAGATCTCACCATTCTATGCAAGACCAACTGCGAGATGTGTTGAGATTCCAGGTGGGGACTCTTCCTGTGAGGTATTTGGGGGTTCCTTTGATCTCTACTAAACTTAGGGCCTCTGACTGTGCTTCTCTTGTGGATCGTATTGTTATGCGTGCTAAAAGTTGGAGTTGTAAGTTTCTCTCTTATGCAGGTCGGCTCCAGCTTATAAATTCTGTTTTGTTCTCCATTCAAGTTTATTGGTCTTCTTTATTTATTCTTCCTAAGTCAGTGATTAGGAAGGTGGAGACTATCCTTCGTTCTTTCCTTTGGAAGGGTAGTGCGCTTATCACTACTGGGGCTAGAGTAGCTTGGAGCAAAATTGTTTACCTCTTAAGGAGGGGGGTCTGGGTATAAAGAGTCTGGAAGCTTGGAATAGAGCAGCTATTGTCAAGCATATTTGGTTTCTCTGTTCTGGTCAGGTTTCTTCTTGGTCTACTTGGGTATACTCTTATTTACTGAGGGGGAGAAGTTTTTGGGAGATCCCTCGTCCTTCTGATTGCTCTTGGAGTTGGCGTAAGATTTTGGAGCTTCGTTCTTGGTCCCGTCGGCGGATGAGAGTGAGTATTGGGAATGGTGAGTCGACTTTATTGTGGTTTGATAATTGGCATCCTGTAGGCCCGATTGAGTACTCATTGGGCGAGAGAGTGATTTATGATTCTGGCTTGGATAGGATGGCGACAGTTGCTTCCATCATCTCTGATTCTGCTTGGCATTGGCCCCCTTCTAGATCTGCTGCTCTTGTTGATTTGGCTCAGACTCACCTTCCGTCTCCTTCTAGTTTGAGGGAGGATATGCTGGTTTGGGAAGATGATAGACATGGGAAATTTTCTGTGGATTGTGCCTGGAATGCTTTGAGGTCGAGGAGACCCGAGATGCCTTGGTCCCGAGTTGTCTGGTTCCGGAAATCTATTCCCCGCCATTCTTTTCTTCTTTGGATGTCCATTCAGGGAGGCCTTGTACTCAGGACAGTCTAATGAAATTTGGTATATCCTCTTGCTCGCGGTGTATCCTTTGTGGTTGTTCGAGTGAGGACATCGATCATCTTTTATTTCAGTGCCTCTTTTCATTGAGGGTTTGGTCGTCTGTGTTAGCCATGTGTGGTTTAGATTGGAGCTGTCGAGATTGGCGCCAAACTGTTGAGTGGCTTTTTCAGTTCTCTGGTGCCTCTTTATATCATCTTCTGGTTCGTCTGTCCTTTGCAGCGTCAGTTTACCATATATGGAGGGAGAGGAATGCTCGCACTCATGATATGCCTCTTAGGCCAGTTTCTGTTCTTCTATATGATATTGTTTTTGATGTTCGGAATCGTGTTAGTTCTTTACGTAAGGTGACTCCATCTTATGAAAATAAATGGCTTCACCTTTCGTGGCACTTGCCCGATGACATCTTTAGTTGATCTCTTGTAGCCGTTTGGCTTTCTTCTAGGAGGGCTTGTCCTCTCTAGATCCTGGGGGATGCCCCTTTGCTCTTGTATAGTTTTCTTTTGGTTATAATACTTACCTTATCCAAAAAAAATGTATTCAGGGTAAGGTGACCAAAGCCCCATTTTCTGATGTTGGACACCGCACCACTAACTTACTGGAACTCATACATTCTGATGTATGTGGTCCACTAAGTCAGACTGCTCACAGTGGTTATTCGTACTTCGTTACCTTTACCGATGATCTGTCACGGTATGGTTATGTCTATCTGATGAGACATAAATCAGAAACCTTTGAAAAGTTCAAAGAGTTCCGTAATTAAGTAGAAAAACAAACTGATCAATATATTAAATGCCTTCGATCTAATTGAGGCGACAAATATATGAGCAGTGAGTTCATGGATTATATAAAGGAGAATGAGATTCTCGCTCAATATACTCCTCCAGGTACTCCACAGCACAATGGAGTGTCTGAGAGGAGAAATCAAACTTGATTGGATATGGTCCGATCTATGTTGAGTTTTACAACTTTGCCCTATTACTTATGGGGCTACTCTCTTTTAACAACTGTGACCGATGCATAATCACACGCGTATAACGCAAGTGCACGTATCGTTCAAGTAGTATAAAAAGTATCGATCCCACGAGGACTTAAAACCTTTTGTTATCAATTTATGAAGTTAAATGTTTACAAGTATCTAATGGATTGATTCGGTGGTGACTTTAAAATTAAAACAAGTAAATAAAATTACTTGAAAGTATATTGAAGAAAATTCAAATTTATAAAACTATCCAGGGTTGTGAATCTTTATAATATCTTTTAAAAGATGAAGCGGTTATTTTATGTTTGTGTAATAAATCGGTTTACTAACTTGGAACACTAAATTATGCGAAAGCCTCTGTCGATGGTCAGATGCAAATACCCAGTATAACTCAATTGAACCATATGTCTATGTCAACCAAATTACCTGGATTCATTAAGTTTAAGTTCCAATTATGGCTACCTCCGCCCGACAGGTATATGTCTATCCTGTAAGGAAATCTATTAAAGGGTTATATATCCTCAAGGAAGATCGTGAGGCGTGAGCTATTAAGTCTAAGGCTGAAACCTAAAATTCCTTTGTCAAGTTTATTTTAGATTTACCAGATCAATCTTATTAATGGCCAAATAACAAGACGCATTAAGCTTAAGACTTAATAAGTAAACCTTTAAATTAACCAAACTATAAAATAACCCCTTATAAACTGGTGATATTGGATTTCATCACAACCCCAGATAACTGGCTTAGTTACGACACATATTTACGGGTAGTAAAAACTTAAATAAAATAAAAGACATAAAGTAAAATGTTGAAAAGTAAATTACTAAAAAGTAAATGACGGAAAGTAAATGCTGAAATTAAATACTGAAAATTAATTGCTGAAAAGTAAATGCTGAAAAGTAAATTACTGAAAAGCAAATACTGAAAGTAAATTGCTGAAAAGTAAATTGCTGAAAAGTAAATATTGAAAGTAAATTGCTGAAAAGTAAATAAAGTAAAAGTACAATAAAAGAAAATGCTGAGGTAAAATGATCCAATTTTATTACTTCTATTTTAGATATCTCCCTTAATATAATATATTAACTTTGCATGATAATTACCAACCAGCCATATAGGCGGTATCTAGATTAAGTCAAATTAATAATTAATTACCAACCGACCAATCAGGCAGTATCCAGTTTAGTCAGGTTAAAACCAATTTAAATAATTACCAACCGACCAATATGGCGGTATCCTCGTTAAGTCAGGTTTTAACTACTTTATATATTATAATTAAGGGAGATTAATCTAAATATTAGTAATAAAATTTTTACCTTTTACCCCCGCAAAGGGGAGTTACCTCCTCATAACTGAAAAGTAAAAACTGAAAATTAAAGAAAGAAAACTATTGTGCGTAAAAGTAAATTGCGGAAAGTAAAAACTGAAAAGTAAAGAAAATAAAGTGCGAAAGCGGAAATTAATTACTGAAAGCTGTAAATAAACAAACAAGATACAATCTTCTTAGTATTCTTAAGGAATTCCTTAGAAGAAAGTATGAATTTACAAATGAAATGACTTGGTATTTATAGGCAAAATTTTGCCTCCATCAAATCAACCACCAATCCATTATTAATTGCTCCACTACTAATTGCTCCACTAATTGCTCCACCAAATCCATTATTAATTGCTCCACTAATTTCTTATCATGTTTGGTGGTGATTTGATAATTTTTATTATTTATTTATTAATTTATTTTTTGCTTTGAAAATGACTTTAATAATTACACACAACACACTTCTGGATGGTTCATCAATTTCGGGCATGAAATCTTCAGAATTCGAAATTATTTTGTCTTTCAAAGTTGTAGATCTTTGAGTCTTATTTAATCTGGAACTTGAATTAGCTCAATCCGATATCGGAGTAAAAGGTTATGTCCAAAATACGACATATGCACAAAACTGGAATTTCCAAAACTGCACTTCGTTAAAACGCCCTTTCAAGTTTCCAATCTCCAAAATTAATATGTCAAGTCCAATTTTTGCCCTTATTTCACCAACATTTCGTCCTAAATGATTTCATTGTGTCCCAATATTATTTTATCTGTAAAATAAACTAAAACACATCAAAACGTTCATCAAACCCGAGAAACTAAACAAAATATTAAGTAAAATGAGCGGTAAATATTGATATATTTTCCGCTCATCACACCCGCAAACCTAACATTTTGCTAGTCCTCGAGCAAAAAAACAAAATAAAATACAAGAAACAATTAAAATTAAACTAAGCTACTTTCGTAGGGATCACGGTTGCATTTAGCGTATGCAACAAGCCTTTAAACCCCTAGGTGTCCCTAGTGGACGAGTTATAGTCTCGTGAGGGCTTACAACAACGATACCCACAAACATTTTACAAAAGTAAAAAGATAATAAAACTAATGCACACAAAAGCAAAAAGACAAGAGAAAAGAGAATAAAGAAGTTGGTGACTAATCAGGTGAAACTTCTACTCCAAGTTACTAGTTGTTTTCTTTCTTTCTAAATTACTGAATAAGTAAATTCTCTGATTATATTTACCATTCTCCATATGCACAGCCGAAAAAATATTAATCAACTCATTTTTTACCACAACAGTCACAAGTGCAGTTGATAAGAGAGTAATATTTTTGTCCTAAATTTTTATCAGAATTCACACATTTTTACAGCAATGGAATAATTTTTCTGATTTTTCTGATTTTTTTCTTTGATTTTTGATTTTTTTTTATTTATATACAATATCTTCCATCTATGTAGCGAGTGTTGGGTCGGTGGCTCCCAAACCAGTTGGCTTTAGGGCACCAGGTGTTAAGACACCCCTACGGACTTAATTACTCAGACTTCAGATATATATATTTTTTTCAGCATCTTTGATCCATGTAGCGAGCTTTGGGCCAGTGACTCCCAAACCAGTTGGCTTTAGGGCACTAGGTGTTAAAACACCCTTACAAACTTAATAACTCAGATCTCAGACGTTTTTTTTTTTACTCCATCACTTTTTGAGATGATGCCTCCAATTAAACTAGAGCACTGAATATTACAAACTTTTCAATTATAACTCATGTCTGTATGTTACCATGCATGTTGATAATACTTGCCAACTAAGCATATTAAGATCCATTTTAGTCAGTATTATGGAGAATTCACAAATTAAATAATTTAAAATGAAATAAACAAAAATTAACTTGTTCCGAAATAGGTTTGAGATACGCCTCAGGAGTGGAAATTCCTTACTCAGCTATCTCTTACCAATTTCACCTTTTTAGTCAAAATAAAAACAAAAATTACAAAAATATTTTTGTAATTTTTGAAAAATTTTCAATTTTTTTTTGTATTTTTCGAAAAAATTTGGCCTAAAAATAAAAACAACACACAACTAAAAATAAGATACTAATCAACTAATTTCCTCCCCCAAACCTAAATGAGACATTGTCCCCAACGTCTTAAACAGTAGAAGAAGAGTTTAGAAGATGGTACCTGGTTAACTGAAACTCTACACGAAAAGTTAAAGGTTAAGATCCAGATTAATCTGACGCCTCTTACCACGATCGTCCTCGGACCAATTTATCTTTGAAAGGATAGGGTCAATTTGTGGTTCATAGGCTAAGATTTGGTCAATTAGATCCGGAGCAGTTCTGGCAGTGAAGAGGAGTTCTTTTAAAGTTTTTGACACAAACCCATTTCTCCGGGCATCATCAAGAAACACACAAAGAAAATCATAAAATCCTTCAACGTTGTACAGTCCAAGCGATTTCTGGTGTATGTTCAGGTTCGCCCAAGATAACATTGTAAAAATTTCCTCCAATGTACCCAAGCCACCTGGCAAAGCAATAAATGCATCAGCACGATTAATCATTTCCACTAGTCTCTCGGACATACCTGGCACAATAAGTTCCTCTCCGTTTGATGGTCCAATAAGATTCGCCTCTGCCAAAGGTTTAGGATGATTTCCAAAACGTGACTGCCTCCCTTATGTACAACTTTTGAAACGATCCCATAAGTCCAAAATTGCCTCCGCCATATACTAAGTGCATATTCCTTGCAGCTAAGACTCGACCCATTCTTGTGCTGCCTCTACGTATTGTGGCTTAACACCAACACTAGTATTGCAAAACACACAGATGTTTTCAACTCGTCTTCTTGAAGTGGTTTCCATGTTTTACTCTGGATGTCTTCAAAAGTGCAATGATGAGTTGAATTTATAATACCTGAAAAGGGTGAGTAAAATAATAGCACTAGTACCTGCCAAATGACAATTATTAGTTAACAGTAAAATAAATCGTGATAGTCAAAAAGGTCTGGATTCTGTCGGAGAAAGTAAAAGAAAACAACTAAACAAATCACAATTATTAGGAAAAGATAAAGAGATATAATATGTACAAGATAAGTAGCGGCTTGATTGACGTCTATGCGTCAGGGACAAGCTTCCCATCCAATTTTCTTATAAATTGGCAAACAGGGTCTTTTTGAGTCAGATTCCCAAGACTTAACTGTTGTCTTTCTTTTTGGAATTGTGTATGCAATTTGCGAATGGCTATATGAACATATCCACTGGGATGCGTCTCAAGAGTCGAAGATATATTATCTACAGACTCCTTACTCAAGCCATCCTTAATGAATTTAATTTTGTCTTCGCGATTATCAGACACCATTCCTAAAGAACGACAACGAGTATTGCAATTCCAGCGTGCACATTTGTAACAAACACCCATTTGCTTAGCTCTACGTTTCTTTGCATAGGTGCTTCTTCCAAATATGGGGAAATAAGAATTACATGAATCAGAATACTCACCTGCTGATCGGACCCGTGCTTCAATTACCCAACGAATATCATTAGGAACACCATGGATCGTTAGTAATCTCATCCGTTCCAAGCGAGCTTTGTAGACTTTCATCAGAGAGTTTTGAGGGATAGAAGGAAATTGCTTGTGAAGATTTGCGAGAACTTCTTCCATCCTGAAATGTCTTAATCTGCAAAAACTAAACACACAAAATTAAATCACACCAAATCACAATATATATACAAATTGCATGGGTTGCCTCCCTGCGAGCACTAAGTTTAACGTCGACAGCTAGACGTGACTTCTCGAACGTTAGGCTGGATCTGAAAGTGTGACACTTTCTTTTTTGTCGCTCAAATGATTCTCCCCAGTAGTGCTTGACACGCTTGTTTTTAACCTTGAATGTTTTCTTGGAGTCAGGATCATGTATCTCAACGGCTCTATCTGGTAAAACTTTGGTGATCACAAATGGACCTGACCACCGTGATTTTGGTTTCCATGGGAATAATTTCACCCTTGATTTGTTTAACAGTACCTTCTGCCCTGGTTCCAGTTATATGCACACTAACTTATCATCATGTCTTTTCCTTGCCTTTTCTTTGTACAATTTGGCATCCTCAAAAGGCTGATTGTGAAATTCCTCCAATTCGTTGAGCTGGTGGAACTTTTTCTCTTCTGTTGCTTGTAGTGCAAGAATAGGCTTCTTCAGTACGCAATGTGCTTTATCTTCAGGCTCCACAGGCAATTGACATGCTTTAAGTTTGTCAGCATAACTTTGCATTGCATTGGAGGTCTGGATGGTACTATTTATCACATCAAGTCTGAACATTCCTCCTTCTCGTCATTCGGGAAATTCATGGCTTTAAAAACATTGAATGTTACTTCTTGGTCATGTACCCTCATGGTTAGTTCTCCTTTTTGTACATCAATAATGGTTGGACCTATAGCCAAGAATGGTCTCCCGAGGATGATTGGCACGTCTGCGTCTTCCTCCATATCAAGGACAATAAAACTGCTGGGAAAATGAATTTTTCAACCTTGACCAGCACATCCTCAACTACGCCTCTTGGAAATACGAGCGTTCTATCAGCAAGTTGTAGAGAGACTGAAGTTGGCATTGTTTCTCCAATCATATCTTGCTGCTTGAGAGTCGTGTTTTGCTTCTATCTTTTTCAAGTGGGTCAACACTTCTGTTATTCCTGATTCATTTGCTTGCTCCTGGCCTTTGTTCTGTTGTTGGAATCCAGGTGGTGGGTTGTTCATTTGACCTGAATTGTTGCTCCATGTGAAATTGGGATGATTCCTCCACCCTAGGTTGTAGGTGTTGGAATATAGATTGTTCCCCTGTCTGTTGAAATTGTTGACATAATTCACTGTTTCTTTATGTTGGTTGAAAGATTCTGACTCAGGTGTTCCTCCACATGGTGAACTTGTGGATCCACCATTAACTTTCATGTTAAGAGTTTCCAGATTTTTACAAATCTGATCCAGCTTGGCATTCACTGCTGTGTTGGCTCCAACTTCATAAATTCCAGCAATTCGTTGGATCAAGCTTCTTTCTGTTGGCCACAATGAATTATTGTTAGCCATTTCTTCAATTAGGTCCCAGGCCTGATCTTCTCCTTTTGCCATCAAAGCTCCTCCAGCAGCAGCATCAATTGTGGTTCTCATTATTCTAGAAAGTCCATTGTAGAAGGTTTGGACTTATAGCCACTTTGCGATCTCATGATGAGGACATTTCCGGAGTAAATCTTTGAATCTTTCCCAAGCTTCGCAAAGGGATTCTGAATCTTGTTGCACGAAGGATGTGATGTCATTCCTCAACTTTGCAGTTCTGGCTGGTGGAAAGTACTTTGCAAGGAATTTGGTGGCTAGAGTGTTCCAAGTTGTGATGGAACCTGCTGGTAGTGAATGTAGCCAAGCTTTAGCTATGTCCTTCAAGGAGTATGGAAAAACACGCAGTCTCATTGCTTCTTCAGCTGCTCGGTTGTAATTGAAAGTACCGCAAACTTCCAGGAAGTTGCTGATGTGGGAATTAGGATCTTCAGTTGCATTTCCCCCAAACTTTACTGACTGCTGAATCATCTGAATGCATGTTTTGATGTCACACGCATTTGCTGGTAAATGAGGAAGTACAATACAGGAAATGAAGCCGTCGACCACCGGAATGGTTCTGTCTCGAATGGGTATTGGTGGTGCAACTTCCAAAGGTTCAGGTTCCATGTTGACTAAAGCTTCTTGGCCTTCATGCCTTTCCCTTCTCAACTGTCTGATGGTTCTTTCAATTTCTGGGTCAAGCGGTCAGAGTTCAAAGCTTCTGGTTTGTCTCATGTAGTTTCTGAGAACCTGAAACACAAGAAAACAAAAACAATAAGTAAAAAGAAATTAGATACAAGTAACGTATCTAACCCCAAAACTAATAGAGAAAGATAAATAAGTCCTCGGCAACGGCGGCAAAAACTTAATCGGTGCGTAATCACACGCGTATAAAGCAAGCGCACGTATCGTTCAAGTAGTATAAAAAGTATCGATCCCACGAGGACTTAAAACCTTTTGTTATCAATTTATGAAGTTAAATGTTTACAAGTATCTAATGGATTGATTGGGTGGTGACTTTAAAATTAAAACAAGTAAATAAAATTGCTTGAAAGTAGATTGAAGAAAATTCAAATTTATAAAACTATCCAGGGTTGTGAATCTTTCTAATATCTTTTAAAAGATGAAGTGGTTATTTTATGTTTGTGTAATAAATCGGTTTACTAACCTGGAACACTAAATTATGCGAAAGCCTCTGTCGATGGTCAGATGCAAATTCCCAGTATAACCCAATTGAACCATATGTCTATGTCAACCAAATTACCTGGATTCATTAAGTTTAAGTTCCAATTATGGCTACCCCCGCCGGACAGGTATATGTCTATCCTGTAAGGAAATCTATTAAAGGGTTATCTATCCTCAAGGAAGATCGTGAGCTATTAAGTCTAAGGCTGAAACCTAAAATTCCTTTGTCAAGTTTATTTTAGATTTACCAGATCAATCTTATTAATGGCCAATTAACAAGATGCATTAAGCTTAAGACTTAATAAGTAAACCTTTAAATTACCCAAACTATAAAATAACCCCTTATAAACCGGTGATATTGGATTTCATCACAACCCCAGATAACTGGCTTAGTTACGACACATATTTACGGGTAGTAAAAACTTAAATAAAATAAAAGACATAAAGTAAAATGCTGAAAAGTAAATTGCTGAAAAGTAAATGACGGAAAGTAAAATGCTGAAATTAAATACTGAAAATTAAATGCTGAAAAGTAAATGCTGAAAAGTAAATTACTGAAAAGTAAATGCTAAAAGTAAATTGCTGAAAGTAATTGCTGAAAAGTAAATGTTGAAAGTAAATTGCTGAAAAGTAAATAAAGTAAAAGTACAATAAAAGAAAATGCTGAGGTAAAAGGATTCACTTTTATTACTTCTATTTTAGATATCTCTCTTAATATAATATATTAACTTTGCATGATAATTACCAACTAGCCATATAGGCGGTATCCAGATTAAGTCAAATTAATAATTAATTACCAACCGACCAATCAGGCGGTATCCAGTTTAGTCAGGTTAAAACCAATTTAAATAATTACCAACCGACCAATATGGCGGTATCCTCGTTAAGTCAGGTTTTAACTACTTTATATATTATAATTAAGGGAGATTAATCTAAATATTAGTAATAAAAGTTTTACATTTTACCCCAGCAAAGGGGAGTTACCTCCTCATTACTGAAAAGTAAAAACTGAAAATTAAAGAAAGAAAAGAACTGTGCGTAAAAGTAAATTGCTGAAAAGTAAATTACTGAAAAGTAAAAACTGAAAAGTAAAGAAAAAAAAGTGTAAAAGCGGAAATTAATTACTGAAAGCTGTAAATAAAAAACAAGATACAATCTTCTTAGTATTAAGGAATTCCTTATAAGAAAGTATGAATTTACAAATGAAATGACTTGGTATTTATAGGCAAAATTTTGCCTCCATCAAATCATCCACCAAATCCATTATTAATTGCTCCACCACTAATTGCTCCACTAATTGCTCCACCAAATCCATTATTAATTGTTCCACTAATTTCTTATCATGTTTGGTGGTGATTTGATAATTTTTATTATTTATTTATTAATTTATTTTTTGCTTTGAAAATGATTGAAAATAACTTTAATAATTACACACAACACACTTTTGGATGATTCATCAATTTCGGACATGACATCTTCAGAATTCGAAATTATTTTGTCTTTCAAAGTTGTAGATCTTTGAGTCTTCTTTAATCTGGAACTTGAATCAGCTCAAACCGATATCAAAGTAAAAGGTTATGCCCAAAATACGACAGATGGGCAAAATTGGAATTTCCAAAACTGCACTTCGTTAAAACGCCCTTTCAAGTTTCCAATCTCCAAAATTAATATGTCAAGTCCAATTTTTGCCCTTATTTGACCCACATTTCGTCCGAAATAATTTCATTGTGTCCCAATATTATTTTATCTGCAAAATAAACTAAAACACATCAAAACGTTCATCAAACCCGAGAAACTAAACAAAATATTAAGTAAAAGGGGCGGTAAATATTGATATATTTTCAGCTCATCACACCCCCAAAACTAACATTTTGCTAGTCCTCGGGCAAAAAAATAAAATAAAATACAAGAAATAATTAAAATTAAACTAAGCCACTTTCGTAGGGATCACGGTTGCATTTAGCATAAGCAATAAGCCTTTAAACCCCTAGGTATCCCTAGTGGACGAGTTATAGTCTCGTGAGGGCTTACAACAACGATACCCACAAATGTTTTACAAAAGTAAAAATATAATAAAACTAATGCACACAAAAGCAAAAAGACAAGAGAAAAGAGAATAAAGAAGTTGGTGACTAATCAGGTGAAACTTCTACTCCAAGTTACTAGTTGTTTTCTTTCTTACAATAATCAAGAGCAACTGTTCTATGAACAAGTTGACTTTCACTTGACTGATGTGCATATTATTGTCACCTGGCTTTGCACATTGATACGTGCACCATGGGTTTCAGCCATATTAAGATGAGCCATCATCCTTAAAACATGGTCTCGGACTAATGTGCCTTCCTTCATTCTAGCGGTCAATACAGAGGCAATTGCCTCATGTTGTTACCGGTCTGAAGGTTGCCCAAACATGTTCTGTAATGACTGCATAATCATTGACGCTATCGCCATAGGCTCATGCTGTGCAGCAAGAACCTCAGACATGGATGCTATCAAATAGCTATTGGCGTTCTCATCAGTTTTAATCCAATTATTATAGGCATTTCGTGCAACGCTGCCAACATTTGGTGCTGGCTCAGGAGGAGATTCCTCCATGAGGACAAATTTAAGGTCTTCGCAAATCAAAATAGCATTCATGACTTTTCCATTTAACATAATTATCCCCGGTAATTTTTTCTTGTTGTTTGAGAATGAAGATTATTGCAGATGTCATTGCTGAAAAAATAATAAATGTGCATTCAACATTCATTCGTCGCATATTAAAATTTTCAAACATTTAGGCATATAATTAAACATGATGCATGATCAATGAATAATGAATTAGAAACCAAAAAGAATTACTATGCCACGGTATCTATCATCCCACAAATAAGTGCCGCCGTAGGGTAGGTCAAGTATTTGCATGATAGACTGAGACATTCTCAATTGATTAATATATCTGAAATAACTCTTATTCCTATATTAATCAACTACCGTTATTTTGATCAAGGAAACTTTGATTAACAACTTTATCATTCCTTTGTGAGTGTGACCCATCATTTCGGAACCCTTGGACTTAACCAGTGAAGTGCCGCCGTAGGGTAAGTCAAATCACCAAATACATCTAGAGTCCTTATCCTTTCAGAATCCAAACCTGATATTGACCCCAAAAGGACACCATCCGTAGGGGGACGAAAGCAAAGTCGTCTCGAGGTGCCTATTGAACCTCACATTTCTGGATAACAATGGAGATCGCGGGATATATTGTGGTATACCCCTCTCCCACTCACTATTTTAAAAATTAAGGTTTCTATCTCACTAGTATCTTATAAATCTTAGATTATGCTCGGCTAAAGTCATAACCTTAATTAATACTAGTTGATAATTTAGTGATCTAACCAATTTTAATTCTTAAAATTTTATTCACTAATCCTGATTAGTCTCTACTAACCAATTAACTTAATTAAACTAATTTAATCAAGTTGTTATAGTGATCTAATCAATTTAACTCTTAAATTACTAGTCCACTTATAGGTTTTAAAATTTAGAATTCAATGAATGGACTATATGTCATTAAACCATTTAATAGATTAAAAGTACGTTATTTACTCCAAAGGTACGTGGAATTGTATCCCGAGTGCAAACCAAATTACCGTCCATTCGGAAGCGGCTATGGAATTTATATCCGGGTTTCCATCCGTTATACCAAAGAAAATAATGTACTCATAATGTCCATTTGTTCTTAAACTTGAATTCGTAAAATTTAAACCTTTAAACTAATTAATCTTACTAATTTGTTTACATGCATCTTATATTCTAATTTAACTTTTAAATTTACATAAAATCATATTTTATGACTTGAATATCATGCATGTCTACATGTTATGGCATATGAAAATGCAAGAGTTACCTTAGGCTATATGACATGTTAATAAATAATTTAAAACATATATATGCCCAGGTCTGGGCTGAAAACGTT